>WHYT01018003.1:787207-816914 GCA_009806455.1 Tetrax tetrax | reverse complement strand
ACAAGCAGGCTGATAGATTGGATATCGGAGCATATGGGATACAGGGGTATTTCATGTTGTACAGAACTACTCTGCAATTACGATAGCAACAAGGTGCTCTAGTCAGCCTTCCTATACAACATCCTTTTTTACAGTGCATTTTTTCAGGTTTTCATACTAAAATAAATACAGAAAAGTTTTTGTCTAAATTTTTCTTTAAGTTTTTACTTTCAGAATTTTGTTTTGGCCATTACCAGTCCCTTACATTTTGTGTTTTACCATAGCTCAGAAGGCAGTTTTTGTTCATTTTTGTTTTCTATGCCATTATTTTTCATTTAGCACATAGTACCATGGGAATGGATTTTCCTGTAGCATTTTCAGTGGCACATGTAATGGAAAACACAGTGCACTTTGTGTCCTTGTTGTCAAGCTGTTTGTTATGTCTGTGTACATGTGGATACGGAGATAATATATACATTTTAGTGGTTAATGACAAACTAAGCCATTTTCGTCTGATAGAAATCTAATCTATTCTATGAAGATAACCATTGTGTAACAGAAGAAAATAATACAAGGACTGGACAAAGAATTCTAAACAATTAAACATTGAATGCACAAATCTCATTACTGGATTCCTTTTGTGTCAGACCCACTCTATTCCACTCCACTGTTGATGACCGGGGTTCGTGCTGACCCAGCTACCGCATAATTATGAAAAACAGGACATACGCAACAATAACTACAAGGGCCCAGAAAGGAAATTACAGAATCATGACCGTTTGCCACATATACAAAGATTTGCTCCAAGGTGACAGATGTATGGCTCAGGAATAGCTGGTGCTGCCATGGGACTCGGGGAAGTCTCATGAGCTCTGGTTTGTGCTGGTCACAAGAGCTGGGGTTCAGGTTCAGAGGAGTGAGTTGGTCGGCAGTAGCAGTGGGAGAGTGTGGCCTTCCCAAAGGGAGTCCTGCTCATCTGGTCGGTCCATGGCTGTAGGGCACAGTGGCATCAGGAACCCCCTATTCTTGCTGCCAGGCACTGTGTGCTTGGATGTGTCAGTCCAGACTCCAGACTTGAAAAAACATCTGGAGGAAACATAACAGTCTATCAGAAGAGGAGACTAGATAGACCAAAAGTGCTGCTCCTCTTACAGTGTATGACAACTTGGTCTTTGATTTTTTTTCGTGTTAGGCTTTGAAAGCAAGAAAGCATCAAAGCATCAAAGCAAGAAAGAAGCAATGAAACTGTGCTGGGGAAAGCACTGATGCTGACATGTTTTGCAACAACAATTCCTTGTAAACTAACGAAGGCCCCACTTGGCACCTCAGGGTATGTGGCAGGAGGCATGCTGCTGCATGCAGTCACACAGCTGTTCATCTAATGACACCAAGCCCACAACTTGGGTGTCTACCTACCCCAGGCAGCAAGCACACAGCAGGTGGGTCCCTGGGGAGTTGGGCTTCTTAGCTGGAGCCCACTTTGCTGGCTTGTTCAGCAAAGAGGCAGAGAGCACGCAGCCAACACCACCACCTGGGAGGGTGGGATGCTGGAGGGAAGCCCTGCCTGACAGCAGCCCGAGGTACACCTGCTGTGGCCATGCCCACCTGGGTGGATACAGGTGCCAAAATAGCTCCAGCTCTTCCCAGCCTGGCTTTTACACATGATGAAGGTGCATGTGCGGTGTCACCGAAGAAGCAGCCGAGGGTCCCAGCAGGCATCAGGCAATGCCTGTGTCTCTAGGGCACTTGGGCTGAACATCAGTCCATGTCTGCAAAGGCCTTGTAGGCCAGCAAGGGTGAGCCTCTGCAGCCTCTGTGTTTGGTTTGATTCCTGCATGCCTGTGTTGCCCAAAGCCTCTGTGGCAGATGTCATAGCATGACACTGACATGAAACCACTTCCTGCAAACACAGAAAGGGTAGATGCCAACAGCTCAGGCATTCTGCCTCAGGTACAGCCACTGCTGTGGGGATGTGGCTGATGGTGAACCCCGATGTGGCTCCTGTCCCGAGGGTGCACTCAGAAGGAGACACCACCGGGGTTTGCTGGCAGGTAAAAAGAGCCCAGGTGCTGCAAGTAGAGCTGATAGAAGATGGTGCAACTTGTGCAGGTAGGACTTTCCCATGTTT
The DNA here is from genome assembly GCA_009806455.1 of Tetrax tetrax. Taxonomy (NCBI): domain Eukaryota; kingdom Metazoa; phylum Chordata; class Aves; order Otidiformes; family Otididae; genus Tetrax; species Tetrax tetrax. The sequence continues at coordinate 814,807 of WHYT01018003.1, read as the reverse complement.
CCTTGCTGACAGTGCCCTGTCCTCCCAGTGCTCCAGGGCTCTGCCTTGTTTCTTATCGATTGCTGTCTGAAGGATACAACCATACCATCAAGAAAAATATATGTGCAGAAGGCCCTAAGCAGTCTGATCCTGGATTGATTTTTGAAGTATTTGTAAAAATTTCCAAATGTTGTTCTTCCTCACTTTCACCTTTGCTGTGCCATTGCAAGGAGCTCTCTCCCACCCTCTTCTCCTCTGCGCTGAGCAAGCAGGATTATCCACTAAGCCAGGATGGATGAGGAATGCTGACCTCAGTAAGTGAGATCCTAACCTTGCCTGTTCCAGGGCTACTTCATTCTACTGGGGGTTCATGAGTTTTTGGGAACTTAACTTCCCAGCTGAGTGTGGCTTCAGTGGTAGACATTCTTCAGTTTTGTTTTGTTCTTTAAACACATATTTGAAATATAAATCTGAGGAGGCAGAGAGACTGGGTATAGATTTTTGGCATTTTTCTTTCTGTTGTATAGGAGAAAGATATTTTTTCTTTTCCTCAATCTGGTATATGCTAAATGGTTTCTGTGCTTATGAACTTTGATTACACAGTAAAAACCTAAATTCCAAGCTGTGGTAATAGCCATCAGTTTAGTGACAAAAGTCTGCCTGGGTGTGGGACGTAAGGAGGAATGGAATGCATGTTAACGTGGCCGAGGAGGAGGTAGGGGAGCTGTGTGCTGGCGGAAAGGCTGCAAACAGGAATGAAAAGGAGCATAAAAATGCAGTCAGCCATCTAGGCTTCCTCTTGCTATTTTTGTGAAGACATTCTTTGTCCAAATGAGGAATGAGAGATTACAGCGGGCTGGGTGGTGTCTGGTGGAGCTGGCGCAGAAGGGGATGGCAGGATCTGAGAGGAAGGACCAGATGAAAGTGTGGATGGAAATAACAGATGTGGTGTGGGGTTGGCTGCTGCATACACCGGGTCACTCACTCACCAGGGAGCAAACATTTCTGTTATAAGCAACAGAAAGAAGTCCTGAGATCCTCTGCTGAGCATAAAGTAACTAAATATTGTGGACCTGTGAAAAAAAAATGCAACCATAGGTGGCGTCATTAGAGTTCGGGAAATACCTTGTACATACCAGAGGGTGCAATACTGAAGAGATCTCATCTGGAAATGTGTACATCGGTCTAGTCTCCTGTGTTTAGTGAAGGAAGTTGGGCAGAGGGGCCTCCTGGGTCTGGCACGGCGATAGTAGCCTGCCCTAGGGGACTGCTCCCAGCTTCTTGCCTTCGCTGGCAGAGAAAGGGACATGGCCACTCTCTGTGAACAGCTTGGGAAACAGAGTGGTTCAATGCCGAGAGGAAGAACAGGGAGTTACAGCTAAAAGAATACACCAACTTAAAACAAAATGCATAATAACCATCCCTGAAAAAATCTGAGTGAGAAATTAACAGCAAATTTCTTTTGACCATTGGAGTGAGGCGTTTTAACTTCTAGTCGTACTGGTGGGGATATAAACCTGTTTTTACATTTTACTTAATCTCTCTTCGTTTCTCTTTATGAAGCAATAAATTTTGGTGCATTTGCCTGGAGCAGCAGTCTGTTCTCTGTGTCCCTTCCAGCCTTGTTTTCCATGGGAGCTGGACTCATAGGAGACTTTAGTTTAAGTAATGCTTAGAGCAGATCCAGCACAGGTACTGCCTCTGTAAAGGTGTGGGCTAGAACCTTAGGAGCTCTTCCTAGAAACAGTAGAATACATGCTCATCTCACACTGTAAAAGACAACCCCTTATTCAATGCCAAACTGGAAATCATCAATCATATTTGCTAAGAGTCTATGAAGCACTATTTTATCAAAGACGAAAAGGTATATTTTTATCAACATTTGCAGCAAAAATGCCTTAAAAACTTGTAATGTTGTACAATTATGAGTTGACATGCAGCTCCTTCCTAGCACTGCCAGACACTGGCTGCAAGAGGCTGGGTGCCACAGGTAACTTCATGGTAACACATTTAATCTGAGCTGTATCTAGACAGGTGGCAGTTATTTTCTTGGATCTGGCAGCCCTTGTCACGGTGAATCACTTGTTTGGGACAGTGCAAGGTCCCAGACTTTTTTGGGACTTTCTAAGGTCCAAATCTGCCTCAGATCCTTAGTACGGTGACCTGGCAATGTTAGCTATCTTGAGTGCTTGTAGGAGACATGGACTGATATCTCAACCTACTTATCTTTTCTGTATCAATAAAATTCTGCCAGAGCATTCAAAGCCTTGGCGACAGTCTCAAGAAAGGCATCAATGTGCTGAAAGACTCTGCATTTTCCTAAAGAGTAAAGTGGCTCCTCTTGCCAGCACAAAATAACTTGAAAAAATTTGAAAAATAATGTCCTTCTGTAGCACTTGTGTGGCTGCCTTCTCAATGGACATGTATGGTATTCTTTTAAAATACCAGCCAGCACATGCAGTCCTGTAAGAAGCAGTGATTTGTTCTGAAAATTTAGAAATGACTTGCCCTCAGGCTGTTCTAAATGGTTATAAGCTTTGTCTTATTGCACTCATTCCTCTGGAAGAGAGGAGTAGTAGCTGTGGTGTGATGTTTCATATCATACATGAAAGAGAAATCTTTCTCATTGTGTGCATCAGAGTAGACTCAGTGTCCCACACAGAGTTCAGAGTTGAGCCAAACCTCAAAAGCTTCAGAATTGCTCCAGAAAATGTTCAATTTGTCAACGAAAGCCCTCCAAGGCTCCTGTGGGATTTCCAAGCCCATCTCTTCTTCTGTCCAGAGAGGACACAGGGAGCTCCCTCCTCCCTGGAGCTTGCAGGCACCCAAAACGCAGAGCAGGTTTTGGATGCTCCTACCTCACCTGGGGCCAGAGGTCACGGGGCCACAGGATCCTCTTTCACAGATGAGATATTGCATGAATATGTCCCTTGGAAAGGCACCATCTCCAGCATGCTTGGGCTCTGATTTGGGGAAGAAAACATATTCTTCTGTGAAAAAAATACTTTATTAAATAATTCAGGGAAGTCCTATAACCTTTCTTACGAAAGTAGTCCTGTCAAATGATCACAGTTGCCCTTATCTGCCCTTGCATGATGTATCTAATTTAAATATGTGGTGGGTTTTAGATCACTTAATATAAAGAACTATAACCACAGGTAAGTACCTTGCAGTCTGGGCTTGCAGGGTCCCCGAGGAGACACTGACTCCCTGTTAGAGATGTGGCCACTTGGGCAGCCCAGCTCTGCTATCCTGAACCTAAACTCTGTTCCATCAGGTTGCTCCATGAGCAAAGGACTGTCAATGCTTAATGACCCCCCACTGCCAACTCAGTGTCACCACTTGCCAAGAATTGTCATCCACATGGCATCCACAGAAAGCAGGCAGGCAAGCCTCGTAGCTAGCTTTGGGTTTTCACATCAATGTAAACACACAAAATCAAATGGAATTGGTGTGTGGACAGAGTCCGCAGCTTAGTACAGGCAAATCCTCACTTTCCTCAGTCAATTCTCAGTTGCCATGTCCAGCATCAAAACTATTACTTTTTGGTACTGGTCTGATGAGTGTGTTTGGCAAAGCACTCTGGAATTGCAGAGAAAATTATAACCTTCCCACCCATTTTTTTTCTAACTACCAGGTAGTATATGCTAGAAATATACAGCATTACTGCAGAATTTCATCGAGTTGTTAAAATACAGGGAAAGGAGATTATTTTTTTGAAAGCTATTGAGTTTTGGAATGACTTCTTGGCATTCCTACTGACCTCAGCCCTATTATTTACATGTAACTTTTCCATACCGAGGCAGGGTATCAGACCTTACAGAGGCACATAGCTGAGATCTGCCATAACCCTGCTGAGCTAAACACAGGTCCTGACTCACTCGAAGATGAGCTCTAGTTGGCTATCTCTTGGTAACTCTGGTGAAAAGAGGAGGCATTTTTCACAGCCTAAAAATGAGACAGGGTTAAATATAATGTAATAAGACCTTACATTTTGTAGCTAAATACATGCACAGTCATTCATTAATTAGCCCTAATACAGTGTGAAGAAAATAATATTTCCATTTTATAGATGAAGAAATGTAAGAAATCATAGATATTTTAAGATCATGAAAATAGAGTTCGTAATAATATTTAGAAAAGGAAGAAGCACCTAGTTCTTCTTTAACAGATTATTCTTCAAAATGAAGGGGAGTGTCTGGGCCTCAGACCAGGAGAGAGGGGCCCAGAGCAAGACACCTTGGATGTTTACACAAAATTAGAAAGTGCAAACAGTGTTGCTCAAGCCCATCTCTATTTGATGTGGCTTAGAAAAGCTTTATTTGTCTTCAACGGGCTAGTAGTTTGCTCTCTCATTTCTCACTAATGAACCCTTCTGAAATGTAAAATACTTCTGTGGGGAATCTACTTCAGGAAATCTCTCCTCTTCCCAAGCCAGCTGCTCCCACCAAGGGAGGCGAAACCATGTACGGCGATGTGGGCACAAGTCTGGCTACTGGTGATTCCACCACAGACATCTAAAAATAGCCAATCTGAAACAGTGGTTGGCTGCGCATCATAGCAGTGATTTTAAACGTATGGACTACCAAGCTTCCTGGCGGTGGCGGTGGGTAGGGGGAAGGCCTGGAGTCAGGCAGGGCTCTCGGCTCACCCTTGCTGTGTGCTGCTGCCTGCAACATGCAGGAGCCCCCTTCCCATGCATGTGTGGTTGGTGGAGACCTTTGCTCCCTCCCTGCAGCTCCCCAAGCCTCTGGCCAGCCACTGGAGGCAGGGTTACCATAACCACTCTTTCTTATCCTCAAAATAGACTTGTTTTTCTCCAGATTACTCATGACCTCTGGAATAGCTCCCCTATCTCCAGAAAAGGCAATTTGGGGTAATTTCTGGAACCCACCTCCCCTCCCTGTTTTCCCTGTTTTTTTCCCCCTGATGTTCCTCTAATCCAAAGAAGGCATTTTCATGCAGGACGTCACCTCTCCCTTGCAGTGTTTTTCTCTACGTTTTGTCTTATCTGGCAGTACAATAAGCTGCATGCTGCAGAATGCAGTGATACGGAAAGGAGCAGGAGCCTGAAATTCATCTTTGTGAGTTCACACAAACTCCCCCTCTTGTCTCTGTGCACTCAGAGACTGGGGAGTAAATTCAAGAACTTGTATAGAAAAGGATCGTGTAAAAATAAAACTGAAAAGATGTAAGAAAAAGTGTATGTATAAAAAGCTCATCATATCTTCTAACACGATAGTGGAAAGATATTTAATATCAGCAACTATCAAAGCAAGATATGGTTTGGGACTCTGTGGTTGTTTTACTTCTCTCTGTGCTCTCGTCCGACCTTCAAACACTGTTTGCTGTGTTCGCAGCACAAGTAATAATCAGACCAGGCTGAGACAGTAAACACGCACCATAGCTCAGTGTAGTGACTGCTGTTAGGTCACTTTAACCCATGACTATATACACAATTCGTTGGGCAGGGATAAGAGCTGACTTATCTCAGCTGTGACATTTGTGCAGTTATGTGGATGTGCAAGGGAGTAAGGAGAGAGGTGACTGGGCACACAGAGCCTCCAGATGTGTGACAAAGTCCTGCCGCCTCCATGCCTGCTGCCTACATCTCCCGCTTCCATGGAGCCAGGTGTGCCGACTGCCTTCTGCCTATTGCCAAGCAGTGCTATGAGACCACCGGTTAAAACTTGGAAAACACAAAAGCGTAAGTGAGAGGGACTGGAACAGTTGATTTTGAGTATTCCAACTTTCCCAGCCTCGCAGCGCAGAGGGATGCCTGTGCTGAAATGCTCCTCACGTAAACAGCCCGTGTCACGGCCATGGTGCTCAGTGATGTTTCCACTTTCCTTCTGAAGGCCTGGTGATCACTGTATCAGATCTTCTGCCTGGTGAAGTTAATGAGCCCTGGTTAATTTAAAATTTAGAGGGCTGCAGAAGAGCAGGTTCTGCTTGGTTTTATATCCAGATGTGGTTCCAACATTTGCCAGAACAAAAGTGTAGTACTTGAGAGACTACCTTGGTTCTTGCTTTAGCTTTTTTTGGAGGGTTCCAGATTTTGCTTTCATCCTCCCATGCTCATGAAAATCGAATTTAAACACATCAAAGGAGACAAATGAAAAGGAAGAGCCACACACTTTCATATGCAATTCCATGCCTTATGCATGAGGCATTTGCTCCCCAATACAATATTAAAACCATGGAATCTCACCAAATTCCAGTGTACACTGAAATGTTTTGTGGAACTAGAGAAGTAATTAGATGTTTTTTTTTTTTTTACTAGCCATCAGTGCAGATACATAAAGCTCAGGAAAGCTATAATTTATTTGTCTGTAATTTTTTTTTTCTAGTATTACAATTGTAGCTGTTCTGATAACATAAAGTCATAGGCACATAGGATTGAGAGGTACTTGCTGTGCTATTATGTCCAATTCTCTACTTCTGAAGGCAGCAGTATCATATAATGCCTGCTGCAAACTGCCCGAGTACTGTTCCAAATGTAGCTTAGCACTCCAGTTTAATTTTTCTACTTTTTCCTGTGTTGTTGGAAAGACGTAGGCTGTGGGCTCACAGTTTGACAATGAGTGCTCCACAAAAAATGAAGTAGGGCTAGATTTGTTAAGCGTTTAAGCCTTATAGCTAATTTGAGAAGACCTACTAATTATGCAATAAAATTCTACCTAGATAATCATTGTTCTTCTTAAGAAAAAGCAGTCTGAGGATCTACTACTCAGAAATACAGACCCCATAAAAGCGTGGTGCTTATGCACAGGTCCTAAATTATGGACCCTCTCTAATTGAGAGCACTACAACGATAATGTACAGAGCAAGTCCTTGGATATGCCATTTGATAAAGGTTGTAAGGATTGCATTGTGTTTATGTGGTGTGTACTGTGTAATCCTCAAAGCTTATGCTGCTTTATAGGGAAGTTTAGTGGCTTTACTGCTAAGACAAATGGTGCAACAGCTTTTTCCTATATATCAAGCTCTGCTAATATATTAAAAAATCCTTTAGGTAGTGTTTGCAATAGTTAATCCTTTTCACCTACATAGATATAATTTCTATCCTGATTATTGTTTAAGTTTTTCACCAAACACTACAGACTGGGTGCTACTCGCAAGGGCTGGCCTGAGTTCCTGAGGTTTCCTTCCTCCATTAGTAGAGAGAAATGAGTTTCTCCAAACATTGTTTGAAGAAGTGCAGTTGTGCTCCCTGTTGGCATTAGCCCCATTCCTATTCTCACCCAGTGTTGACCATGATCAACGTGCTTCTTCCTGGAGGGCTGCCTGCTCTGGTGTTTGTCGTGACGGAGAAACCCAAACTGAGTCCAGTAGAGAGAAATTTTCTCTCTACTGCCAGAGCTGCAGGACCAAGCCCCACTTCCTGCTATTGATTACTTGCACTATGCAAGCCCTTTCATGAGCTGAGCAAGAATATGACAGAGGTTAAATCCTTGTCCACTGAGAAACACACAGAAGCACCACGTATTTTAGAGGAAGCACCCTCATTGAGCATGCAAGCTTAAGCAAACAGCCATAAAAGAGAGAGGGAATTTCCATAATGCCATGCCCCCAAAGAACCCCTACCACCAAAGCACACGTACCCCTATGGGCTGCAGCCCAGCACCCTCAGGGGCATTTGGAGCTCAGCAGTGAACACAAATCCTTGCTTGATCTCATTTCTGCTGCCCTCACTGTACTTACCTTTATGTGGCCGCACTCAGACAGAGTGGGGTTTTGCTGGGCATGTGTGGAGAGATGCCAAGGCTGGCCTGAAAAGACGCTTAAGGAAGCCCAGCTCTTTTCCTCTTCCCTCTTGTTTTTTTTTTTTTCTCCTCCAGAGCACTCTGGACTCTGTATTCACTCAGAGGGAAAGGTAGCAATCAAAGTGGATGTGAGTCGTGGTGGGTGTTTGCAGATCTCCGAGCTCTGTGGACATACTTCCTGATGGGGACTGGCCAGCGCTGCAAGACCCCCAAGCAGACCAGCACCTGCATAAAAAAAGTTAGGACTGAATACGTTATCCTATTTATGGGGTTCAACAGAATATTAAGAATATACTAAAATTGTCACAGAACAAGCAAACATACAGTTCATGGTCCACAGAGTAGGCTTGACCTCCTACTTTTGGGTTTATACTGCAAATATAAGGTAATAAATCTGGTTTTGAGTGTCATTCAATATGCTAAATAGGTGGCGGCTGGGAAATGAGAGACAGAAGTGAAAGAAAAAACCCTTTATGATTACTGAAATATGTAGGTCTGTCTCCATCTATTAAAAAAACCCAGAAAAGATAGATGTCCACATGCAACTCTTGGGGCTTATTAATTAGAGGATGGAGGAAAGGAAATACGTAAAAGTTTGGTGTCTTAATGCTTGAAGGTACCGAAATATCTCTTGAGTCTTTAGTGACTACTGCTCAGCTCTTTATGTTCTGGAAGTTCAGTAAAACATCTTATTAAATTCTAGACCTGATATGTATTGCAGTGCAGAAGCAGCTGGTAATTTTGAAGGAATATTTGCGTTAACTGCTGTGTTCTGTGGAGACTTAATATAAAGAAATATATTCAGGGACTCCATTTGATATATTGGCAATGGGAATTGGGAGCATGGGAAGGAGCTGCCTCTTGCTCTTTTCTCAGGGTTAATTTTATTAACAAATGCAAATGATTTGTTAAACAAATATAAAACAAAAAGAAAAGGAGAATGAACTCTGTGTCATCACTGGGCTCTTGAGTCTAAACATCCCACTGAAAACAACACAAAAAATCTGGCTACTAGGTGCATTCTATCTTGGGTTTAGACTGTACTCTTAATGAAAGGCCTTAGAAGAAAATGGCTGAAGAAACCATCTTAACACTTCAGCATTTTTATGTCAGTCACACAGTACCTTGAAGGCCAGGTCCGTGTTTAAGGTCTAATGTGTTTGGAGAGCAAAAAAGAGCTGTGTGTTATTAGGCAGAATCCCTTTTATACACAGGGAATTGGATCAATTTGACCCTGATTGTCTCTCTCCACTTTATTGTCCCAGTACTTGAAATAGCTGGCCCTTGGCATTATCTTAAGGAAGCGGCTGATTGAACTGTAGGTCTGGCACTTGTCAGTTGTGGATAACGTTAGCTTCAGTTAGTCATGTTCACGCATAAATGAGCCATGACAGAGACAGACCTGTGAACAGAAAAAGCCGTTTTACTGTGGGTAATCTTCTCGTGTAAATGCAACAAATAATAAAGTCTGCTCATCAGGAAAATGGCCTGAAACACATATCAGAGCAATATATTCTCTCTTTTGCTAGCAGGAATTGTCCATTTTGAAATCGGCATCTTGTTGGGAGCAAAAACAAAAGGGCTATAATTATAAACGCTTCTTCTGTTCTGTAATGTGAGATAATGAACGAGGCTCCTGCTTGCGAACAGAAGAGGTTGCTGCACACAGACAATTGCAGCGGCATCGTTGTGACATCAACTCTTTCTTAGGGAAAGGTGATGCACATCTCAAGTAAAATGGCAGAAATAGAAATCCCTTCCCTTTTCTCTCTTCATGGTTTTCTTTCTCTCTGCTTGTCTAGAAATCAAGCATCTCAAAAAACTCCTTCCATTCAAGCCAGAGAGTGAAAAGTGCAATTCAAGCGCAGAACCTCGTAAATGGAAAAAATTAAAACCAATATAAGCTCATTTCTATCCATGTGATGTCACTGCAACTGCTATGTACAGTGGGGAAAGAAATTTAAAAGAGAAAGGAAGGACGAGTGGAAGGAAGGATTTTTGTCCTAAAGCAAGTGTAACTCCAACACACTTTCAAAGCAATCCGCATAAACGTCTCTCCAATGATTTTTTTTTATTTATGGCCCCTAAGTTTCTAATTAAATACTAATTAATACTATCACCAGAATTGTCTCCCATCCTCAGCTCTTCATAGCTTTGTCACTTTGATTAATGCATAGTCATTTATTAACTTATTTAACAAGCTGAGGTGCCTCATGACAAACCAGATTAAATTATCCCCGTAACAGTCTCATTACTGCAAAAAAAAAGGAGTTTTAAACTGAACAAAAATTATCCTCCATAATGTTAAAGCTTTTTCATTGCAACCTTAGAAGATGGAAATAGGTTTTTTGTTTGATTTATAATATATGGAGTTGTATAAAGCATCCATTAATAAAATTTATATGTTCATTTAAGCTTGATCATTGCTGTGCTTCTGTAGCTCTGGGTGCTTATTATTTAACTTTTGCTGTATTTATGAAGATAATTAATGTTCTGGCCAGACAGGGACTAAAATACCCACTAGAATGAGATAATTAGGGGCATAAATAATGTTTAAGTCTTGTGTTTTGCTTTTTTAATTAATTGTTTTGTTTTCCAGCTAAACATGATAAAGAGGAAATCAGAGTTTACCTGAGGATTATGGTGACTTCGCATGAAGTGACTTAACAGTGCCAGAGCTGGCAAGGAGGCTGTGGTGGGGACTGCCAGGCTGTGCCCGGTGGAGAGGGGTGCAGCGTTGCGGGACCCTGCTGCCCCCATGTCAGCAAGGCCAGTCTCTCCCTGCGGATCCCAGATCCCACTGTCTCCCCTCCTGTCCCTGCTGAGAGGGAAGCGGAGATGACATCTCGCATCCTACAAGAAAGCCTCCCTGCCAAGGTGGCAAGGAGGACGGAAACACCAAGTTTACGGGTAATTATGATATTCATAACAAAATGGTGCTGAAAGCTGCAGCCCACTGTCAGGCTGCGAGGGATGGGGAGCCACCGCCAGCCATGGGAACCCCTTCAACACCTGGGCTCCTGGGCTTCCAGAAGACACAGGGCTTTTTGAGCTGCAGCCCTTCTGCTATTTGATTTCCACAGGCAGGGAGGGTTAAACAAGCTGGCAGACAGCAGGTCCCTGCATTTGCACCTAGAGCTTCCTTCTCCTGGGTTATTTTCATCATGTTGTATTTATTATTTATTCAAATTTTCTTTAACAAGGAACTACCTGTCATTCTACCTATGTGTGCTTCAAACAATATCTATAAATCATATAAAAATAACAGGAATGTAGTATTTTAATTGGGAAAGCAAAGCCACCCCTCCTTAGCACCCAATTTCTCTTTATTCCCGTGCATTCCCTAACAGGGAACAGAGATGATGGGAGCAGTCTCAGGTGGTAGCAAGCACCTTGGGACAAAGGGGTAAGTATGCTCCTGAGCTGAGCAGATGTGGAGAAGATGCTCACTGTTCGTTGCTGTGCCTGAGAAATAAATCAAGTGATACTTCAAGGGGCAAAAAAAGACCCGTGGCCTGATAATCTGAGGTACGTTGTTATGAGTTCCCGGTGACTGCATGCAACGAGCAGTTGTACACCTAAATAGTTTTTGAGATCAAATATTAAACACTGATTTTAGTGTCTATGAGGCTAGTCCTTATTCAGGCAAATTAAGATCACCTTTCAGGGTTTATTGTCCCTGGTGGGCTGGGTTTCACTCTGTAACATGACCCAGTAAAGCTAATTAGTACGACGGTCTTTTCATCAACTTCTGATGAATATTTGCAGCAAAATGACACTTTCTACCTGCAGAGCCTCAGGACATAAAAAGCAAAAGTATGTGGCAGGTTAAAATTAAAGGCCAATGACAGCAGTCTCTGTAGAAAATATTCAACAGCCTGTATTACTCTTGCATTTCTTCTAAGTCAACTTTACCATATTCTCATCTAGGAGTGCCTCTTTCTTTCTCTCTCACCTGTTCTTACTATTCCCTACTGCGTTTTTATTTTGTGAAAGCTGAAGATGGGTGATGGCAGGTTGCTATGCAGGTGGAGGTCAAGTGTGACAGGACACAGCACTCAAAGACCTGCACCCGGGTTCATTTTAGAGTTTTGTTATGATTGCAGAGTCTGGGCTAAGCCCAGGTTAAACATGTATGCCTTCTCAATTCCTTCTATTAAATAAATAAAAATGAATGATTCCTTGGAAAAGAAAGAAGCACAGAAAAACACAGCAGTGAGGAAGAATCAGGCAGCGTTTTGCAGGGTCATTATGCCATCATGAATGCTTGCCAAGCTCCCTGACTGCATGAGGGGGCATGTCAGTGGCTATGCAAATCAAACAGTGAGCTCAGCTTCTCCTTCTGCATGCAAGAGTGGAAGATTTCCATACAGCTACCTCTCCACCCAGCTCTTGGGGACTCTGTGGAGACCTTTTGCATTGCAATTGGTCCCTCTATGAAGTTTGTGCGTTGCTATGACAGCAAAGTTATCTTGAAGGACCAACCTGGAATCCCTTTCAAAACCTTAAACTTCACGGCCAAAAACGTGGCTATGGCAGAGTTCAAGGATTTTGAACCTGTGTTGAATTAAATAGCCTGAGGCAAGGGATTGCTACAAGTAACAAGGAAGTTATTCCAGATCCAAAAGAAAAGAGAAGAGAGAAAAAAAGACAAAATGAGTCTGAGCCAGTTAGGACATACAAAGACATAAAATCTGTTCCTAACAGTGGAAATGTCATTAGATATACTACTAGGAAAAAATGTAGCACTAGAATTAAAGAGATCTGATTTTAGTATCTGACACTTAAAATAGCTACTTACAGGTTGATCTTAAAAATAGTAATTAAAAATAATACAGCTTATATGCTGATTTCCAATTCCTAGTTCTCCTGTTCCATCTGGACAGAAGACTGACTGAAAGCTAGAAAAATAAAACATTGCTATCAATATGACAACCAGCCCCTAAAAGACACCAACAGACATTACAGAGGATGCCCAATAGAACAGAATCTAATAATGAGAAAGCCCCAACTACCTTTTTCAAATTAGAACTCAAGAGTAAACCTCTAGGTAACTTTCTTCAGGTTAGAACAATAAAAAGTCTTATTATTTTACCCACAGATCCTTATGGCTTCTTTTCTGATATACAATACCTTTATCATACCAGTCTGAGACCTCTCTTGAATAGCAGTTGTCAATGTTGCATCATTTTGCTGAATTGTAGTGTGGCTGATCTTTCTGTATAATAACTCCATCTTGAAATATTCCATTTCTTGTCCCCATTATTTTTATGAGAAGGTTGTTTAACCACCTTGCTCCCCTGGAGAAGACTCCATCTTATTTCCATCTTACATATATTCCTGTCAATCTTACACACACATTGTCCCTTTGCTTAAACAGCATTTCCCCGTCTCTCTGTTTATAAACATGGTTGACTATCTCTGTTAGTCTTCATTTGCTCTGCTACAGGCATTGAGCTTCTTTCTGCCACATGTCACAAAAGCATGCACCTTGCTGCTGCTTCAGATTCAATTCCTGCTTTTCTGATACCACAGGACTTTTCTCTTTCTTGTTCCTAGTCAACATGACCTTATGTTTTCTGGCCAAAGTTCCTGTCATTGATATCTCAGCAGATGACCTTCATTCTGACTATAAATTTGATCCTGACTGTATTGTGGTCATCCCCAAGATAATCCAGTGCTTCTGGGGATGACATTGTGATCCTCATCTGTATTGATGATGCCTCCCATCTTAGTGATACTAGTGGATTTTATTAGCATGATACTAAATTCTGTAGCACGTGTGTCCGTGCGTGTGCATGCCTGTGAGAGTGTATATGTACTTGCTTGTATATATACATAAAGAAAAATAATAAGACTTTTTTTTTTTTTCCCAAATACAAGAATTTCCAGTGTACAAATCCAGAATGGGATTTTTCAGTGGCTTCATAAATTAGATAGTTTAGTCCTATGGAATTTCATACTGAGGTGCCTGACTCCTTTACTATCTCTTAAAAATCTCAACATTAAAGAAAAGAAAATAACTGGAGAAAATTATTTTATATTTATAAGTGCAAGCCATTATTTGAAAAGACTAAACACTTTAACTAAATATAAGTTTAGATCATTAAATGAGATATTATGTCCTTAAAAATTTTCTCATATATTCTTGATAAGAGTAACCTGTGAAATTTCACAGTGTAAGGAAACATTCGGCATCTAACTGCTGAAAGAATTGCATTCCCAGCAGCAAAACCTGCACACGGTTACCTTGAAGCGCAGGGAACAGTTGTCACTTCTCACTCAGTTGATGGATAAGATGTAAAGTTAAATTTCAGGGTGGAGAATCACCTGAGACGTTGCTCATACTGCCTTAATACATGAGATGTCTTTGACAGCACTGCATAGGCTCTTCTGTACTTTTTATACAGCACGGTTGATAAATGCATTAAATGCTTAAAATATTTATTGGTTCTGGGACAGGATACAACATGAGAAGAAATGAGATCTTTCCCTACAATGCTACAACATATGAAAATTGAAGCTGTATTTTTACCCCACTCAGGAGCATTATGTGAGTGACAATATTTTCTTTGAAGAATTAAAGTACAGAAATGCTCTGGCAATTGAAAGTTGCAGGTTTGCAGAATCAGTTAATATCTATTCTGTTTTAAATAAGTCATTGTGTGAATTGAGGAAGCAATATTGCTAGCCATTATCTCTTTAGTACATTCCAATTTAATGTCAGCCGCCAGGTAAGATTTAACAAGATACGTCAATTTAACTACATCAAACTAGATGACATGAGACTTTCCTGTCAGGAGAGGAATGAAAGTTCGGTGTCTGTGGTAAGGAGGTGGGGGAGTCGTTCTTGCTGCATACTGTGTGCACTAACTTGATTTTTAATTATTTAAGTGAATTGAGGAAAGGTGCCGAACGTAGAGCTGTAGGTATCGCTGTTAGCAGCAGAGTAGGGGCAAGGTGACCTCTTCCAGTGCAGCCTGAGTGCACTTGCTTCAGTGGTGACCTGGGACACTTATGGCGACTGGTACTTCAATCTCCATATCCACTTAACCCTCTGTGTCTGCTAATGTGTCACCGATGGTGGGAGAGTCAATGCTTCTCATCAGAGCACACGGTTTGTTGTCACTCTGTGCAGGCACCACATCCAACCCCAGCTGTGCTTTGACTGTGAAAGATGCGTTACCCATCTCCTGAGCCATTGCCTTCCCCATCCTGGGCTGGGAGAAACACAGAGCCTCGCGGCATGGCCGTCCGGCACAGCTGCGGCACAGCAACGGGAGAGCCATGCTGGCAGACAGAAAACGAATACTGCAGAGCTGAGGGCCAGGCCAGGATGTCCTGGGCTTTAAACAGGAAAGTATAAGAGACCAGTATGAATTGCAGTAAAATATGCATCCATACCAAATTGTAATTTAGTTGAAGCAGTTTCATTTTTTTCCAATGCAGAAGATCATAAGAGTTTGTGTATTTGCATGCATGGATGTGTAAACACAATCACAGAGGATTGTCAGGGACTCTAGGAAGGTATAAATCAGAAAAAACATTACTGACACCTAATCAGCCTCTGTAATATCCTCTATGACTTCACTAAGAAACCAATTCTGACTGGAAAATGGAAATTCCTGGTATTAACATGTTGTATACTCTGTAGGTTATAAGTTGCCATCTGCTGACTGTGGGTACATCAGTTCACGGGGGGTTAGAGCATGGGCATCTGGCAGGACTTTGCTTTGTGCTCTGCTTCTCAGTTTCCTTCACAGTGGAAGACAGGAGGATGTGTGGCACATCCGGAGTCTAAGCTTAGTCCTCTGGCCTCACAAACATATCTCATGCCACCCCTTTCACAAATTTATCCTGATCCATCCCAGAGCCCGTTAGATTTCTTGCTCCCAGTCTTTCTACTGGAAGTTTTGTTGTAGAAGGAGACTTCTCAGATGGCCTGAAACCTCCTTCTGATTTTCAGCCTGTGGGTATTTATGGCCATTTGATGTCCTTTACTCTCTTTCTAACACATCATTTAGCTTAAACAGAACCTCTCCTTTCCCAGTACTTAGAAGTGACAGCTCTAGTCCATTTTAGCCTTTATTTACTAAACTAGACAAGTTGGATTTGCCTCCACTCCCCAAAGGGTCTCCCATCCCCTAGCGCTGCCAGTTGTCTTTCCTCTCATCTGTTTCTGGTTTAACTCATGTTTCTTGAAACACAGCAGGCAGAACTGTGTGTGGGTGATGTTTCCCCAAGGCCTCGTCTCATGACATCGCTGCTCCTTATACATCCTTGGTTTGAATTTGCTTTTCTTGTGGGACTATGCAGCAGTAGTCACCCTCAGAGAGACCAGGGTATCTAAATCTTTCACCTGTTATGCCATTTCCAGCTGATGAGCCCCCTGTTTTTAGCAGAAATTTGTATAATCTCCAAATTCCTAATCTTGCATTTGGATGGTTAAATTTAATCTTGTTTTGTAGTCTCAATCTCACTTTCTTTCAGATTTTTCCCTCTGTGATATTCTGATTGACATTCATTCCACAGCCCTGCTTTCTGTGCCATGGTTAGAGAATGAATTAGTATCTACTCTGAAATTATTGATAAGAGGCTGCATCAGTAAATCTCTGTGCCTGGTAATACTGTACCTTTTGTAATACTGAAGTAATCTAACAGTCTTGCCGTTCAAGTCCTTTTTCTTCTATTCTCAAATAGAGAGCCTATGTATACTATTCTGTAGTCATGCAGCATTACTTACAATCTGTAAAGATTTATAAAAAAGTCCTTGCTCATGGACCTGCAATTTCACGTTAGGACTTTTACTGCTCTGGGTGCCGATTGACTGACCATACTTCCTTGCCTTGAATATATTAAGTTATTTAAGTTTTGTTTCAGTCCCAGCTCTGGTGAGCTCTGTTCCAAGACCTTCATCCTGTTCTTACCTCCCTGCTCAACATCTTCTTCCTATTGAAATCACATTGAGCTAAATTTGAAGTCATACTTGCCTGGTCTCTACCTTCTCTAATTGCAAAGCAAGCCCATTATCCCACCCTTTTTTTCCTTGTTATTTATATGACTAATTCACTTTTCATAGTGTGCTCCTAATTTTCTTTGTAAGGTGTAGCTAAACCTGATTTCTGAACTCCAAGAAATGCTTTTCCTAGTAGGTTTTTTTCACCTTTTGGGTGTTCTTTGCCTACTCCTAAGAGCTTTTTGAAAATAACATCTTATCCAGACATTTCTAAACTCTGTTCAGAAAAGCTTTTTTCCCTTTGCTCAGTTCCAATAATTTTTGTATCTTTTACTTAGGAGTATTCCTGGATTCCATTCATTCAATTCTTCAGCACTTCAGACTTTATCAGCAACTTATTTAGTTTATTTTGCAATTTTCCTTTTTAAAGGGACAATGTTCTAGACCTATTTTTGTTTAACTCTCCATTTTATTTAAAAGAAATCTTCTCATGTTTAGTCAGCGCAAGTTTATCTTCTATGATCTATTGTTCTATAGTTTTCTGAGTACCTACCAAACCCATGGCTGACATAGTATTATGTCTAGTAGATTTGGTGATTATTTGGCAAGATATTTGTCAGCTATCATGCCCAAGAACAAGTAAGCTGCACCATTAGTTGTTTCATTTGCTTCTTAATCTACATCTGGGAGGTCAATGACACAACTGACACATCCCAGTAGTGTTTATTTCTATAATAATTTTATAGAGATATTCATTCATTTCTAAATCCACCCTATAGCTGACAACAAACACTACTTTGGGAGCAGTTTGGAATTCGATACTTTGATATAAATCAAAGTTTCACAAGCTGCTCAGTTGTTTCTCCATGTCCCCATCCAACAATTCAGGCAAATTCAGACCTTTCACAGACAATAACGCCTCTCTGACCAGTGTTGACATCCTTATTTGTCTATGTCCTTTCTCCATACTGTTCATCCATTGAGGAGTCTTGGCCTGTTGCTACAACTTATATATATATATATAATTTTTTAAATCTGATAGTCTGGCTCTTCTATGTCAAAACCCAAAGAGGAGATTGTCTCTTTTCAGCCTTTCTTCTATTCCCAGTCTTTTAAAATAGACATGTATGTCCAGCCAAATTTCAGCTACCTTACAAATGAGAAGATGAGCTATCCAACAGAGCATCCAACAGACTCCTCAGGGAGCTCTTGTATAAATAAATAAATAGCAGAATAATTGCTCCTGATGTCACATACTAGATGTCATTGGCTGCTCAGTAACGTAAGAACTACTTAGCTTAATCTTACGGTCTTTTTCCTTGCTTAAATGTCACACAATGACACTGCTAATACAAAAAGAGATGTGAGAAGTGGTTATAATTAGATAATATCAGGTAGATTATAATATTTCTGTCTAAAATGCTTGTGCAGAATGCTGGCTCCAGCTCACCCCAGAATAGAGTGCCTTTTGCTGCTACATGGCAGATTGTATTAAATATACAGTCGTCATTATACCATGTCATATATCAAAAAATACTGTCATCAAAATGGCAAATAAATTATAATTTTACTATTTTATTGTACCAATTGTGCAAATAAAATATAACCTTTTCAGTTTTCTGGTGATCTCTTTGACTTTTGAAATCACATAATCTTAACATAAATAATGGTTCATTATCCTCTAACAAAGGCACCTAGGAAATTAATCTGCAGCATTAAGACTCTGAAAGACAAGCTCTGGAAAATATTGCTGCAGAGGTCTAGGGGTTTACTACTAGAGTTGTCATTTTGGCTTTCTTGCTGGAAGTTAGCTTTTCAGTTGCAGAGTGGGTAGGAAAGAGGTGTCCTCTGGCTGCTCCAGAGCATGACTCTATTTGCTTTCCTGCTGAAATCAGTGCATTAAGTCACATGTTTCCCTCTGCCAGCCCTGCTATGCAAGGTGTGTTGCTCAGTAGAGTGACAGCAAACAGCTGATGAACCCATAACGTTGTTAGCTGCTGTAGTTGTCTGCTGAGTGCCCGTTATCAGATCCCCAACCACCCATAGGTGCTAGACAAGGACTTACATATAAAGCATGGAAGTCTGGAAACATTTGCAACTTGCAGACCTGCTAGATATATTTGTTTTTTAATTTTGAAGACAGCTGGTAGTTTTTTTATTTACATGAACTATTTAATTTCAGTTCTGATTCCATTAAGATGAAAGCTCTTTCTGTGTATTATTGGTGCTGTCCTCATAAGGTTTGTTTAACAATGACAGAGGGCTGAGTAGACAAAGCTATTCTTTGCCCTATAGGATCTAAGAGAGAGAAACAGAAAACAGACAGTACCTCGAGAAAGATGGAAACAGCTCTTAAATATGTCCCCCTGTCTTTCTAGAAAATATTAGTATGGAAAGAAATGCCTGCATACCTGCCAAATTTAAGACAACTGCCTTTTTTTTTTCCCATATAATATATTTTCTAACATTCAGTCCTAAAAATTCACAGTCATCATCCTCTGAATACATCCTGTCTCACATCCTTTTCTGTATGTATTTCTGTTCAAACCTGAATCAAGGACAAATACGGTTCATCAGCCACATTCTTTTGGCACATATGCTGGTACCAAAGAATGGTAGAGCAGCCTCTCTATAGCTTCTGACAGAAAACATTAATTCAGAAAGGGAATAGCTACTGTACAATTATTTTTGAATGGGTACCTTTCTTTCCTGTCAGTCTTTGGGTTTAAAGCACTCTTATACTTCTTAACATGGGTGCATTTATCAGACTATTTTAATTAATTTGCTGGCAGCTACCGGCTTATCATTATGTTGCAGGTATTGCACAACCTGCCTAACTACACTAAGTTGTTGCTGAGAGCATCTCTGTATGTGATGCCTGTTCCTTAAGAAGAAATCCACAGCTGAGGCAACCCGCAAGAGCATCCCTGGGACTGGAGTTGTGCTGGGCATTGGGAGTGCATGAAAGCCTCCAGAGGTGAAGGCAGGAGGACAGCCTGGTGCCCTCTTCTCAGGCTGACAGCGGAAGAGGAGCTGGGAACACAGCCTGAGTGGGCTGTTCTCCCGCTGTGCATACCTCTAGCTATGGAGGACGAAACAGCATTTCCGGGTTCCAGCTTGAGCCTGGATCTATTTGTTTTATTTGTAATGCTGGTATATAATTGTAGGTCAGCCACTTTCATCCTGTTTTAATTTCTGTGCAGGGAAATGTTGGCAATGAGGGCAGAGATGTCTGGTCACGCTATGGTCACCTGGGGAGGTGAGAGACAAACCTCGGATGGTTTACTGGTGATTCCTCCATGTCTGCAGGTCAAATACCCTGAATGTACCCCTGTTGCATCCCTCTTGCTGCGACCCAGCTGATGATGAAGGAAAACTTACTAGACGCCCTGTAGCAAAAGTGTTACTTACCCTCTAAAGCTGTGCTGATGCCCTGGCTCCCAGGCTAATTTGATGTTACGTCTTTGCTGCAGTGAGATTTTATTTTCCAGCAGACCCATGAGACAGAGGTGTATTGATGGAGAAGCATAGCTTTCTTTCTGTTGAGCCTAAGTAACTCCAGAATACACGGCGAAGAGCTTTAAATTAGGTGTATTCATTTGGGACCCTTAACTATTGAAGTTCACACAAACCACTACTATTACACTATAGGTAATGTATGGCACCACAATGTACAGCATACCTGGTAGAAGAAAAAATAACAGTTACAGACATGAATGCCCTACAATGGTGAACAGAAAAGACAAAGGGCTGGGTTCATTCTCCAGATTTCCAGAAAGGTCTTGCCAGCAACTGGCTTTCTAGATCCTGATGAGTGTCAGCTTCCCGGGCACTCTCCTCAGACACTGCTTGCTCTAAATGAGAATAGAAAGGAGAAATATAAATTAAATTCTTCCTGAAATGAAACACTAAGGAGAGCCATGGCTTGACCATCTGGCTATTTAAGACGTGATATACTTACTAGCTCCTTCTGCACGTTCTATACTTCTTGCATCTTCTGTAAAGACAAATGTTGCCATCCACCCCTTAAGAATTGTATACAGCACCACACAGAACTGTTTTTAAAGTAATGTGACCTCTATACGTTTTTGTTTTGTTTTGGTTTGGTTTTTTTTAAGAAAGTCTTCAAATGTGTTATATGCATTTAACTTGCACATGTAAATTTGGCAGTGCAAGATGGACCAAGATAAGCAAAGTTTCTACTGGCAATGGGTGTCTACATATTCATGCATGATGAATGGTGTAATTTTGTATCAGCTAAATTAAGCTAATGCAGCTTTATGTAATATAAAATTATACCTTTAATCACAATAGTACAAGTTTGTATAGGGATGAGATCAGACAAAGGACTGGTAAACGAAATGTATTTGGGTTTCCAAAAAGCTTGCTATCATCCATTGCAAGAACCAGAACCTACTAGGAAATCTAAGTCATTGCAGGGGGAAAAGACACTGTTCTGTCGCGGTTTGGAAACTGGTGGAGTAGAGACAGAGATGAATGGAGATAAAGCCACTTCCCAACATGAGAGGAGCAAAACATGAGGATACTGGTATCATAACATGACTTGTCTTATTTTCCTCTATGTACTGTGTGGATCATTTTAAGCTCTGCCTTAGCAGAGATAATGTGTTGATCAAAAAGTGCTAAGATATTTTTGCGGAAAATTACTGCATTACTTCAACATCATTATTTTGGAAGGGTATTCTTTTTTTTTTTTAGAAAAAAAATCAATCCCATTGTTCAGTTGAGGTCTACCAAAAATCCTTGCAAAGACTTAGGGTAGAGGTGGAAGGAGGAAACTGAACACCAGATTTCATCTCTCAGTATCTTATCTCAGTATCTCTCTCCTTTCCACAGTTCTCCCTTTTTTCATTATGCTACTGAAAAAGGATGAAGAAAAAAAAAAGGTGCATTTCCAAAGAAAGTCTCTTTAAAAAAAAAAAAATCCAGCAGGTTCTGAGTATAGTAATCACAGATAATAACCAAGTGGGAGAAGGAACAGACCCCTTCACTGCCCTGCTGACCTGATTATCTACTCTGCTGCCATGAGCAGGGCTGAGGCATTGCTGGTCCAGCCCATGCCACCACCAGCCAAACACCGGCTTGCAGAGGAGCCCAACCCTGCCAACTGCCTGAAACCCCCCAGTCACTCGTTTCACCACCCTGCCTGGACCCAGGCTAGGGCTGCTTTCTGTTTGTGGAGGAGGAAGAGAGGGCAAGGAAGGGGGTTTTACTTTCATGTTGCCTCCTCCTCAAGCTGCACTGTGCTGTTGCTCCACTCTTCCCTGGCTCCTAAACCCCAGTCAGCCCCAGAAGAATGGATTTGCAGAGGGTGCAGCTGGTGTCACAGGACTGCCTGTGCAGCGGTGAAGGGCAGAGAGTGGCTGCCTCAGGATGGCTCCACCGCTATTTTGCTCACCAAGGAGCTCGGGTGAGGAATGGGGGCCTTGGGCTCTGCTGTTGTGCAGCAATGTGGGAAAAAACACTGAGTTCGACTGTGGAGAGAAGCTCTAAACATGAGTAAACAGCTCAGAAAACCTGATACTAGAAATGAACAAATAATTTGTAATGAATAATGTATTGATGATTTTAATCTCTTTCTGATTACAAATTGTCCACGAACAAGTCATAGTTTATAAAATATTCACTTTTCAAACCACCAAATTGCTGTGAATAATTCATGAGGTACAACTTGTTCCTCTGTTACTTGTTTTAAATCTTTAATTCTCAAAATATGAGTTGTTTTGATTGAACACGTATGGCATGCGGTGCAGCTCTGTGATGTTCGTACATGATCCTACGCCTGTGAGTCAGGTGTGTGGCAGGGATACTAACTGCAGTGCACTTGGGGAGCTTTCTGGAGGTCTTCACATCTTTGTTGGTGACATGGACAGTGGGATAGAGTGCACCATCAGCAAGTTTACTGACAACACCAAGCTGTGTGGTGCGGTCAATGTGCTGGAGGGAAGGGATGCCATCCAGAGGGATGTTGACAGGCTGGAGAGGTGGCCTCATGCAAACCTCATGAAGTTCAACAAAGCCAAGTGCAAGGTCCTGCACATAGGTCGTAGCAATCCCAAACACAAATACAGGCTGGGCGGAGAACAGCTCGAGTTCAGCCCTGAGGAAAAGGACTTGAGAGTGCTGGTGGATGAGAAACTCAACATGAGCCGCCAATGTGCACTTGCAGCCCAGAAAGCCAACCACATCCTGGGCTGCATCAAAAGAAGTGTGGCCAGCAGGTCGAGGGAGGTGATTCTGCCTCTCTACTCCGCTCTTGTGAGACCCCACCAGGAGTACTGCATCCAGTTCTGGTGCCCCCAACATAAGAAGACTTGTTGGAGAGAGTCCAGAGGAGGGCCACAGAGATGATAAGAGGGCTGGAGCACCTCTCCTGTGAGGACAGGCTGAGAGACATGGGGTTGTTCAGTCTGGAGAAGAGAAGTCTTTGGGGAGACCTTATAGCAGTCTTCCAGTACCTAAAGGGGGCTTATAAGAAAGACAAGGAGAAACTCTTCATCAGGGCCTTCTGTGATAGTATAAGGGGTAATGGTTTTAAAATAGAGGGAGGTAGATTCAGATTTGATGTAAGGAGAATTTTTTTACAATGAGGGTGATGAAACACTGGAGCAGGTTGCCCAGAGAGGAGGTGGATGCCTCATCCCTGGAAACATTAAACGCCAGGTTGGATGGGCTCTGAGCAACCTGATCTGGTTGATCTGGCTTCTTGCAGGGGAGTTGGGCTAGATGACCTTTAAAGGCCCCTTCCAACCCAAACTATTCTATGATTTTCTCTCCAGTGTGTTCTCCAGAGTAGAGGCTTGCCTGCAGGTACCCAATGGAAAACACAGAGAGGATGGAAACAAACCCAGGCAGCCATAAGTAAGTCATGGGATAATTATTAGGAGCTTTTCTCAGAATACAAGTTGGGGACACATTTAGCTTTTTACCGTCAGAGTCTGTTCTAGTTTTTATGAGAGCTTTCAAAAACTTCTCCAATGCAAGGTAAAACCAGCTTGAATCACACTCATCCACCTTCTGCCCTTATAAACCTTGCCTTATGGTGTTTTTCACAGATGCTGAAATCAAGAAGACCTGTCTTTCCTCTCGTTTTCCCCTTGTTCAAAAGTTGTATCATTTTGGGCCTTCTGGTTCCTCACCCACCACTCAGAGGTCTCCATGGATAACACTAATGACTCAGCCCATCCCCAGAGCACCTTAAACAGGAATTCAGTATGCCACATAGTTTGGAGACATTTAGCTTTTCCTTGTACTCTCTGTGATTATCCAAGGCAGATATTTTGCTCCTTTTCTTGCTAGTGTCATTTGTGCTATTTATCTGCTCACAATTACAATTTTTGTGAAGCTTTCATGGATCTCTGAAGCTGTATCATAGCTGTTCTCTCAGTTTCTCATGCTGGAGCTGTTTGACTCCTACAAATAAGAAAAAGTTTACTTGAGTGGAACCTTGAATAAGAACCTGCCAAATGGCTAGAAATCATATAAGTCAGCAGATTATGAGGTGTCTCCTGGATCTTTATGAAAATAGTTTTTGTGGAGCTTTCCTGATCTTTCTTTCATACTAGGTGCTTCACTTTCTACAGCCAGGTTTCTGGAAAACACGTCTCCTTTTCTGTCATTCTGCCTAAAACAGGGAAGAATTACTGCCCTCTGAATATGTTGCATTACGTAGAGTGGAAAAGGGCATTGGACAGGCTAATTCTGCAAAAGATAAATACATGACTGCATATGTCTGTAACAGCAAATCATATGGCAGGTAAGGGAGCTTTTTCAGAAACCCTTGCTGTAACTGGATTTCTCAACTGTGGGATGAATCACTTCTAAGGAGATCCTTTTCTTGCCTTGATTTTGGAAAATTTTGCTACATCTTGTGGGTTGTAGTACCATGTCCTCTATATGCTTCAGTGGAGCATGTGAAATGGGACACATTCATCTGGGTTCCATATGTGCACCCACCTTGATACATTGAACCATGTGAGGATGAGGACTTATCCAAACCAGAGGATGCGGGAGTGGGGGATTTTGCTGGTGAGCATCATCAGACTGTCAGGCTGGTTAAAGAATGCAGGGATGGGAAAGACCAGCAAGTCCAGCTATTCCAGATAACAATATTATATAGATTGTTTGTAGCCCCATAGGATGATTAGGTAGGATATTTTCTCCTACAGTGCTTGCTGCACAGCAGTGGTTATTTCATATGTTCTCCCTGTTTTCAGACAGGAAGACAGAGATACACACTTCCACAGCAGCAAGTGCAAGGTCACTGTATAAATCTAGACTCAAACTTCCAAATAAACTGTCTCATATTCAGAGGTACTCTGTTTCTCAGATGCCACAGATTTAATATCACTTAAAATTAAATGCATAACTGTCGGCCTCTGTGTTTAAAAACAGTGGTCCTAGCCACACTTCCCTTCAGATGAAACTTCTGACATGAAGAACTTGCCGAAAGCTGTGAGGCCAGTTATGAGAAGAGCTGAGAATAGAAAAGAGCCTCCCAGCTTGGTGCCTGATTCACCTGTTTTGTTTGGTATTATGTAAGGAAGCCAAGTGAGTTGTCAGTATCTTATTTAGCTTTCTGTGTGGAGAAATTGGATACACTGGTCTCTTCTAAGGCAGCACAGAAACTCCTGTATTTTTGGCCTCAACTTATGGATTTGCAAAAGTCAGCTAGAACTGTCTTCTGGGGGGAAAAAAGGGCAATTCTTTTTTATTTTAGCATCTCCTTTACTTTCACATCTCTTCTTTGCTGGCTCTTAAGAGCTAGAGATTCACCAGTTTTTTGTTATGAAATTGAACCACCAATGGCAGTCTCTGCTATGATCTAAAACTGCTGATGACTACACAGTTTGAGTGAGAACCAAATGGTTTGAGCTCTATATTTTTTAGGATTTTCATTTGTTTTCAACACAATCTAATTTTAAAAAGTTGCTGTCACAGCCTCAAATGCTGGTTTTACCCCATTATTATCACTCTCTTCATTACAACTTTGTCTTGCAACTTCTGTACATCAGTTTGCTAGCGTATACAGTAAGGTAGGTACTCAATTTAGCAATGCTTTCTCATGTGCTATCGATCTGCTTCAAATAAATTGTTTTTGTTTCAGTGGACACTGCTGCTCACCTTCCAGGAGAAACTAATTTTTACCTAGTCACTAAAATTTGCATGTAAAGTACATATTGCAATTAGAGTACCAAATATTGCTAAACAGAAGACTTTTGGGTCTGGAGTTTTAGAATACTTCAAAGAAGGTGGAAAGAAACATATGAGTTTAAACTCATGATTGAATGAGAAAGGAAGAAGTTAGCTGTACCAGTTCCTATCTGCAGCAGGAAACCCTCAATTTGCATGAGTGATTTTAACCTTTAACCTTGCCTAACAGAAGACTGTTAGAAGCAAAACAAATGGTATGAAAAACAATAGAAAAAGTACTGTCAGTGTGGCTTCTACCCATGGAATATTATTTGTTGGGGAATATTCAGTACAGCTTGCAGCTTGTCTTCTGACCAGCAGTGAGGAGGACATTAAACTGTTAAAGCTATCACTTTTGGGATGATCAAGGGTGGAGCAGTTGGTAGTAACTGGGCAGGAAGCATGGCACAAGCCATGCCCAAGCGCTGGGACAGGATCATCCACATGGCAAAGTCCTCCTGACGGCCCCAGCACAGGGTGCTGACAGGGGCTCAGACCCCAAGCACTGTTCAAGGACCAGTCCCCAGAGGTGGTGTGCAGGCAGCCACCCAGTTTTGGTGGGTCGGAGCATTTGCTCAAGCACATGTGGGCTGTTGTGAGCCCGTTGGCCTCTGTTCCAAGTTTGCTCTTTGACACGAGCCCTTTCAAGAAACGCCTGAGGAGTGGCAGAGTTGTGAACCCTTTCTGCAGTGCTGGAGGGAGCAGTGAGATACCCGTGGATCTGCCTTCTCTTAACAGATGGGTTTTTCTGGCCGCATAATCTTTTATATCTTGCAGATTACTAAATTACAATAATATCCTGGAAATTAAAGTTAAAATACTCTGGAAAACACAGATCCTCTTGGGAGATCAACATAAGGTGCTCTGCCTGGAAGATTGTCATCTTGGGAGCACCTTCATCAGAGATGAGTTTCATCTCAGAAGTTGTCAGTTCATCAACCCCACATCTGCTTTAGGATACACATGCTCCCACGTTGGCTGTGCTGATTTCTCTCCTTTCTCTGGTAAGGGTCCTTAGAGGGCTAATCCATTTGCAGGTATTTGTGTTTGGCATCTGACATCACAGAAACCTGTGAGAAACCTCAGTTAAGAGTTAATATAAGTTAATAGAAAAGAGGAAAGAAAATTACGACAGAAATGTTCAGTTAAAAATACAGAAGAAAGCAGTGTGTGCAATGGCTGTTGCAGAGGAATTCTTTAGTTAGGGCAATCCTCAGCACCCTAAAAATAGTTAACATAGAACTAATTCAAAGTCTATTTAAGTTAGTGGGAGATTTCCATTTTGAAATGGTCTGGATTGAGGTCATAGGTGGGATTTACTGAATAACTAGTCCAGAAAGAAAGATTAGGATGGGACAGAATATACTCCTGATGAGAAAGGAGAGAGATAGAATCATAGAATCATAGAATCATAGAATGGTTTGGGTTGGAAGGGACCTTCAAAGGTCATCTAGTGCAACCCCCCTGCAAGAAGCAGGGACCTCCCTGACTAGATCAAGTTGCTCAGAGCCTCATCCAGCCTGGCCTTGAACGTTTCCAGGGATGGGGCATCCACCACCTCTCTGGGCAACCTGTTCCAGTGCTCTACAACTCTCATTGTAAAAAAATTTTTTCTAATATCTAATCTAAACCTACCTCCTTCTAATTTAAACCCATTACCCCTTGTCCTATCACAACAGGCCCTAC
>WHYT01018003.1:775437-787187 GCA_009806455.1 Tetrax tetrax | reverse complement strand
GTGAGGAAGCTGCAGGAGCTTGGTCACAGTGCTTCAGTGGAGATGGGAAGGTCTTGATCTGACCAGCTTGGAGGCTGGTGGGATCATTCACCACCTCCTTCCCCAGAAAAGGCCAATGAGAGTTTGGAGGGCTGTGATTAGCAATCACTTTTCTTCAGGTTCCCATCTAGCCTTACTGAGTTGTGCAGGTGAGCTAGACCTAGGGGAAATGGGGAATGCAGAACTCCTGGTAGCCCATTCTTCCTGCATCTGTGCTGTTTATCCTGAACAGGTGCTCCACGCTCACACACTGTATATGTGACGCCCTCACCTGAACATCACTGGCTAACTGCAGATCCCTTAAAGGATTTTAAGGGACTGGGCTTTCTCCATGAGCATCAAAAGCAGTGGTTTGTCTTTGGGAGAATTTACAGGTTTAGCTGGGTTCATGCTGGGGTCCTCTGAGCTTGCACAGTGCATGCTTGGGCTCTGCTTTGAAGCAAACCAACAGATAACGTAGACAGAGAGAGCCTGAAGGGTTCTGCTGGAAGTGGGGCCTGCGGTGATGCCCCATCCCTGGAAACATTCAAGGCCAGGCTGGATGAGGCTCTGATAGCGGAAGATGTCCCTGCTCCTTACAGGAGGGTTGGACTAGATGACCTTTGAAGGTCCCTTCCAACTCTAGCCAAAAAGGCATGATCTCCATGCCTTGAACAGCTGAATGAGGTGGCTTGTCTGCAAATCAGTCCTTTACGTATATTCTTCTGCTTATCTCGTTTCCTTGACTTGTACTTTAGGTAGGAGGAAACAAACACGATCAGGAAATCTTAGAGTTTGTGCTCTGTGCACTGACAGCAGATCATGCCTTTTAATGGACTCTGTCTTCCTTCACAGCAGGGTCAGCAATAAAAAATTCACCTGTATCACGAATTATATATGAACCTTTAGTTTATACCAGTTTATTTAGAGCAGGATGCTGGACAGAGAATTGCAAATTTGGCCAGCCTGAAGAAGGCGGGTTTATAACTATTAGGACAGCCATCCCTAGAGCCTGCTTCCGCATGCATGAGGGGAAATGACTGTCTCATTTTAAGGAAAAGTACACGAGGAAGAAGGATTTAACAATTTTGTGCCAGGTCTTCGGACACAGGGGAGACAGCGAGAGGCTTATAGTAATGTTTTCATTTCACAGGGAGATGGAAGCTTCCTTGGTCTCCTAACCCTTCTAACTTCTCCTAACTGAAGTTTCATCTGGTTAAGGTGGTATCTACCTCTTTAATAGGACTGTGACTCAGAAAGCAGGTGATGGCTGCTTCTTTCTGTGTATAGAACTATAATCCTTCTCATTTATCAAGGACATAAATTACTATTATTTCCTTACCAGATCAAACACCTTCCTTAAAAAAGTGAAAGAAAAATTGTAGGTTGTCTAGTGAATTTTCCTCTTGGAAAAACTGCCTATTCTTAATACACAAGTTCAATGAAAGTTCAAAAGTTTATCAGAGCAAAGACCATATTCTAATAATTTATCTGCCAGTCTCTAAGCTTATATTTTGATACTTTGAATTAAGAGACATTTTTGTACTGCCTTCATGTAAAAGTAATCAAACAGCATTCTTCACAGGCTTATCATAGGCAGTATCTATTGATCATAATCAAACTGCAAACAGTGTTAGTATTAGAGGGCTCCTGTGTAGAAAAATTTTTCAATCACCAGAGCAAACCAATGTTGACTATTGCAGGATGCTGTTTTCCTCAACCAATATGACTCCACCAGGTTTCACCCTATGAACAACTGCCATGAGGCAATGCTCAGGGACTTTGCAAGTAAATCAGGTGTCTTCGCACTTCCTGGTCTTAGTGACCCCCATTCACGGGATAATACAAGGGCTATTGGGGGTAGTCTCAGAACAATTGGTAGTATGTTAATAGCCTGCTCTGGAAAAGTGCAATGTCAGAGAGCAGGAAAGTGCTCCTGGAAAATGTTGAAATTATTAACACAAACCATTTTTAAACATCTAGAGGAAAACAAGCTGAGCAGAAGCAAGCATAGATTTGCCAAGAATAAGCAATGCCAGTCACTCTAACATGTTAGTAAACATTTTTTTTTCAGGCAGAGAAACAGAAGCAATCCCATATTTTGATTTCAAGGGGAGTTTCATGCCGGTTCATATGACTTTTTCTTAACCTGACTAAGTAAGAATGGGCTGGATGGGGCAGCCTCTAAGATGGGGGCAATATCATCTGCGTGACAAGAAACAGCCAGGATGTGCTACTAAAACAAGTTGTAGGTTATAAGGTTCTGCAGGAGTCAGTCCCTGGTCCAGTTCTCTTCAGTATTTTCAGTATCAAGCTATATGCAGGAAAATAAAGTATGCTTATTAAGTTTTCAAAAGGCACTTAATTGGGACTGACCACAGACAATTTGGAAGACAAAGATAAAATTAAAAATTATCCTGACAGCTGGGGAAGATGCTCTGAAAAAGAAGAGTATCGATAATGTAAAATATAAGGTACTACTCTTGGGAATGCTTCATCAAATAAACATAAACAGATGACAGAGACCAGCTGGCAAAATATGTATTCTTCGTGAAACCATTGGAGAACCATTCTGAATCATGACCTGAGTAAGAGGAAATACTTGCAAAACTAGCAGAAGTTATAGTAGCATAAACGGAAACTTAAGACATGTGAGAAATCCACTCTGTTCAGCCCCAGTGAGGCTGAACTGCCTGCACACAGCTGCAGCGCTGTGTCCTCTGTTGGGTGATGTCTTTCAAAAAACACGTGGATCAACAGTAGAAAGTCCAGAAGAGACCACTAAACCTGACCAGGAGTCTAGAAAGGAAGTGAACAAACCATCTAGTGTTATTTTAGCATACGTTGCAGATGACAGAGGGAGGAACCAACTCAAACAAACACAGCAACATGAAATTGTAGAGGGGGATTATTTGTTTTCCACATCCACAGTGACCAAGACAAGTCTTAGGCTTAAGCTGGAGCAATTTAAAGTCAGGTGAGAAACTGAAAAGCCTGCTACTGGGAAAGATAATGAAGTACTGGAATAGAAAGACTGAGCTACAGGAAAGGTCATCCCAGAAAAGGATTCACATCTGTGCATCCTATGAACTCCCTATGGGCTGCTGGTTGGTGGACCTGTGCACTTAGAGAGAGGAGAAAGATGTCACATAGTGCCAGAAGCTACCTCGTAAACAAAACACTAGCAGAATTTCTATTTCAAGTCTAGTTATATTCCTTCCTCCTCTGTCCTTATTCATCTCAACTTTGACAGATTTTCCTAACACCAAGTTTAGCCTCTCTACAAAATCTGTGAAAAATCAGACACAATATCCTGAAATGGAATTATTAAAAAAAAAAAATCTGATTGAAAGCCATACCTAGAGGAGAGGTAAAAATTTTATTGGATGAAATATTCACTGGACTTCTTGAGCTGTGACTTAACCCGTGGGACCAAAATGTATTTGCTTATACAAGGAGTTTTTTTTTGCTGAGAAAGACATTGACATGAGGAGGATGATTTCAGCATGATGAATCACTGAAGGAAACCTAAACTTTAGGATGTTGTTGGCGGGGAATGGGTCTTGTTCAGTTGTTTTTGAAGTAAACTTCTAGGTTTTTATTCCAGAAGAGCAAAGCTCAGAGTACAAACTGTTCAGTCTGAAGGGACATCTGTAGTCCTAGGAAGAGTCTTTCTAAACTCTCTCAAGATACTCTTTCACAGCTCATCTATAACCAACACCGTTACTCAGGACAGACGTCTTGGAGTGAAGTCAGCAGAGTCATGCTGCTACAGACTTTGGATAAGTGAGAGGCATGTGACTTGCATTTCTTTCTCTGACTCATAAGTCAACAAAAAAGATCTGAATGTTCTTGCAGTATATTGCTCCCCCAAACGGATTTACATTACATTACTTTCTATATGGCCACGCAACTGTGGAGCAGGCTTCAAAGTGACAATTATGAATTAGAAAGAAATGCATTTTTAAACAGATTTCTCAGTTTGAAACATGGTAACTCGTCTCACCTTCCATACTAATACTAAAAATGTGAAGAAAGTAGGCACCATTCCCTGGTTCAGATGTGGTATATGGTGTAATAAATACTGCCATTTAGTGTGGAAAAAAGTCCATTCATTTTTATCATATGCAGTAACAGGGAACATTATGTAGCAAGTTCATTGCCTCTGACCTCATGCTTGCTAAATGGCATCCATAAATACTGAACATGCCTGTGACATATTTTTGGTATCTCGGATTACACATTTCTAGAGTTCAGGGAATGCCTGACCAAGGGTGAACTTCTCTGGCACATCATCTTTTTTCCAGAACATGTTGTTCTTGGATCTATCTCAAAACATACACAGGGATGGTCCAATGTTTCTATGGACAATTTTTTTTTTAATTTTCCTGAGGCAGTTCAATTTTTACTTTGGGTGCAAATTAATCCTTAATGATATCATCATCTAAGCCTGTTTATTGTTTAGTGTTCATCTCTCAAGAAAAATAAAGAATATTCTAGAAAAATCCAATCAATTCTAGTAGCATCAGCCAATATTCAACCAGCTCATTTGTTTTGGATACTTCTTAATCCTTTCCATTCATTGTTATTCACATTTTTCATGAAATGTCAAAACACACTTAAGAACACTCATTTTCTGCTTCCCTTACTAATTTATTACCATTTTCTGAAGGCATTGTCCTGTTATCCTTGAAGATAATTACCCCCCACCACCACCCTTGTTAGCTTCAACATTAGCAGAAAATTACCCTAAGTGACCAGTTTTGTCACTTGCAAATTGTTTAATTCTTAAAGGACTTAGCTCTGTGGGTTACTGAATGTCTGCTAGCAAGGCTTGATGACATTCACCTTCCACTGATGTCTGCGGGGGCTGAGAGCACTCGGTAACTCGCAATGCTCCATCAAAATTAACAGAGATTAAGTAATTTCAAGCAAAGTGTAAAACACAAAGTAAAGTAACATGTTCTCTGGCATGTGTATTTTTTTTTTGTCACAGTCTATAACCTGAATGCTGTGGGGAAATTATACCTTTTCAGCTATAACAACTTTTTCCAAAGTTTAGACACATTCTTATACTGAAAAATATTTGCCACATTCTGTTCATGCTCGTAAGGTCGTGACTAAGATAAATAGACTTTAGAGAAACAGTAGAGTGGGAGTATGTGGGAGGAATTTCATATCACTAGCTCATTTTTTAGCAGATATAGAATTTTAAAAGCTTGTTGAATTTTGTGCTTGATTCCATTAGAAGTGAATAAGACAATGGTTCCCATAGAATATACATCCTTATAGAATAGTACAATTTAATTCAGTATAAAAAGGAATATATCATGGAACGCTACTGAATAGCACTGGAGGAAAACAGCTTTAAATCCTGACATTTAGAAGTATGGCAAATGGATGTCAATGGTGACAACACTTTAAATAACTTTAAAAGGGTGTAAGACTTGGCCCAGTTTCTGTCTGAGCTAGTGACAGGACTCCCAGTGCGTGTTAACGAGAACTGGATGAGGCACCAAATCCCCAAGTCTTTATTTGGCATACCACAAATCCCCACACTGGCACAACTCGGCCAGAGATGTGTTCTGGGCTGCCTGTGCCTTCATTGAGACTCTGCCACTCCCACTGACCTCCGCCAGGTTGCTTCAGAGACTTGTGGCTGAGCCAAAGCAAGACTATTTTATGTGTATTTCAGCTGCAATAACAGATTTATTTCAGAGAAGGTGAAGATCATATCTGGAAACCAGGGGTGGGTAAGATCCCATCCAGTGAGATTTCCACAGGAGGGAGGGCAGGGAGTGACTATGAGTGAGCATGGACCAGGAATAAACAGGGCATCTAGCTGACAAACTTAGACCTTTTCTCCAAGGTTTATCAGCCTTGTAGGTATCATCTGATCTGTAGACAAGCGTATCTCTTGGTAACAGAGGGATAACTGCAAGCATAGGAACAAACAGTCCAAAATGTGATCTCCTGAGGAACAGCAAGAGATGAACCTCAGCAAATGACAGAGAAAGAAACAGAACAGCCTTAGTGCAAGAGCCAAGGAGAGGAGTCAAGTAGAAGTCTGGGGCTGAAGAAGGCTGGAGGTGTTATCAACAGCCATGGTAATCAAAGGATAAGAAAGGGTTTAGTAGAAAAGATTAAGAGGTTTTATGTGTCACCATACTCTGTTGGTTTCATCCTGCCTTCTCCTCTCTCTGCATCCTGTTGTGAAAGAGTAAAGCTGGATTTGTGGCATGGTTGTAACATTCAGTAAATGGAATAGTAAAGCCACAGGATAATGACGTTACTAGTAGAGAATGAACTCAGGAAGAAAGCTGTTCTAGACAAAATATCTATCTAAATCACAAAAGCAATAGAAAAAGATCTACAAAGGAATCATATTTTTTTAACATGTGATCAGTTTTGCCAGGACACAATCTTTTATAATCCTTTAAATTGTATTAACTCATTTCCTTAGGAGCCCTTAGGACAAAAAAAATCCAGTGCTAGACACAGACTCAAAACTTATACTTTTTCCACAGCTGCTGATAGGGTTCTTTACAAGCCAACCTCCATGTGCAACATATTGCACATTCATCTTTATTTCTCAGTTGTGTCATTAACTCTGCTCTTCCTTCCCATGTGCTTGAGAACATCTCCAGCCTTCCTCAGCCTGGGACTTCTCTTTGGCAGCAGCAGTTGTGAAAGAGACACTTGAGTTGCTCCTTTGCAGCCGTCTGGGGAGTCTGGGGGTGCTCTCAGGATGAGGGCTTATTGCTCTATGCTCAGGGATGCTGTGCAGAGCAGCCTATCCACTGGGCCCTCATGATGGTTAACATGGCTTGGGCACTGCTTTTTGCACTGGGAAGCTGAAGAGAGGAAGGGTTTCCAGAGGTACCATGACACCAAGGTGACTTCCAAGCATGGTGTCTAATCACTCTTCTCCTGGGCATGAGCAAGGCAACCAGGCTTGTAGTGTTGGTTTACAGACCCAGTGAATAAAGTTAACAAGGAAAAAATGTTTTGCTGTCTACTGCTAGTTATGTACCACTGTCAAGTCCTGCTCAACCAGCTGTGATTAAATGTTTGCCCATGCAATCTGGAAATGCACCAACATGTATTTACTGCAGCACTTGAGGGTGTTGAACCCATCCATGCTGTTTCTGCTTTCAAACTCCTATGCCTTTAACTGGGATGCTCGCATTCACCCTAAGATCGCTAAGCAAGAATACCTGTCAAGAAGTAATGAATATTTGCCAAGCAACCATGTTAATCACCTCATTTCTGTCTGCTTGTATATTTACAGCAATGTGACTGCACAATGTGGCTCACTTGGTATTCATACGAAAAGTCACATGAGCCATGGGAACAACGGAAAAGCCACCCGGGAAGACCTGGGAAGCACTGCAGCATGAGAAGGATGGTGTGCCATGACTCCTGGGAGCATGCAGCCAAGGCTGCCAGGAAGTAGGTTTCCTCTCTGGAGGGGTTGTGTCAATGTGCATGGACTTTGTTTGCTTAATTAGACAGATATCATACCTTCATGCTTATAGACAGTGTTGACTGACCTTAAGGGAAGGGTTGAGAAGTCAGGAAAGGGACAGAATAAAGAAAATTCACAGCAGGATGTTTTCTATGCTCTGGCTCCTCTTCATTTAACCAAAGTTTTTTAATCCTCATGTTGAGCTTTTCCATCACACATTCATTTCAAATGCAGACTCAG
Source organism: Tetrax tetrax (assembly GCA_009806455.1). NCBI lineage: Eukaryota > Metazoa > Chordata > Aves > Otidiformes > Otididae > Tetrax > Tetrax tetrax. The sequence continues at coordinate 779,461 of WHYT01018003.1, read as the reverse complement.
TGTTTTGAAGGGCACTTTGTAATGGTTTTATCCAGATTCAGATTATTTGCAATCCAGAGGGAAAGCATACATTCTTTGCAAGGCAAGTAGAAAACATATCTGAACACAAATCAAAAGAATGATTACTGCACGCACACTCTGTACCCATTACGAAATCCCCAAGGCTCTTTCTGTTTGTTTAGGCTCTTTTTCTTCTGCTGCCTCTGGTTGGACTGGGTGTAAACTCAGCAATGAATAAGAATGGTTAAAACGGATAACATAAAAAGATGTGACATTCTTGAAAGATCTCATGTTTCAAACTTAGATTCAAGTGAAAGCTACCAAAGGAACACCTCCCAGTGGTCTCAAGTAGATCTTTCTGCAGTACATCAGAGGTTTGCATATCCATCTGTCGCACGGTGGTCTTCTGATCTCATTTCAATCCCAGGCAAGATCAGATTCTCTGTGTAATGAAAAATGGCACCTGCACAATGTAGAGAGAAAAAGCATTGTTTCTACAGCACATTATGTTTTACACTGCTCATGAGACAGCATTTCATACCCCGTAAAAAAACATTATCTGTAACTTACTGTGCATGCTAGAAAAGTAACAGTATGCCCTTAAAAGAAATGTCTTGTTTCTGGAAACACTTTATCTCTCACATTTCCCTGCCCACAAAGTAACTTGTGTTTATAAGCAAATCCAGTCAACCCTCTAATAATGACCTAGAGTAAACATCTGACATGCACTGCTTTCAAGGTCCTCTTTGTTTAGGCATGAATTGTTCATTTTTATGTCTTTTGTATACTGCCTAAAGGAAAGACAAATGATACAAGGGCTGTTTTACATTATCATTTGTGGCAGAGGTTATGCCTGTGTTTATCTGATCCTCTTTTATTGCATTGCAAATGGTAAGATAAACTGCTGGGCATACAATGATCATTAATTTCAGGGCACATTTTCACATTGAATTTTTAATTTAAAATGTATTAGATGCAAGATAGCCAGTTGTCAGGGTTGCTAGTCATTTGCAAAACCTGTGGCAATCTCATGTAATAAAAAATTTCTTCCAATATCAGTGCTCAACTCCTTTTAAATTATGAGTGCCTACTCTCTTTGCATTAGGAAACACCTATTTACCTGCCTGCTCAGTTTCACAATTCAATCAGCTGTGGCAGTTTTGGAGTCTCCCATCTCACCAAGGACACCCTTCCCTGCCATCCACCGGTGCCAAGCAAAACAGCAACATCGAAACCTGTTAAATGTGAGACTACAAAGGGCGAGAGAGAGGTCGGGAAAAAAAGAAAATGGCATGGTGGATACATTCCTGTAAAGTACCTGTGTATCTGATGCACCCTCTGTGCTTGCCACTATTTGCTGTCTTGGGAGAGCTTAATAAATCAATACAGAACTTTGAAGAGGGAAAAAATAGCACAGAGAGTATGTGTGGTTTTTTGTTCTGAGTTTAAGATTTCTTTGCTACTTGACGGGATTTGCTGTCATATGGACTACTTGCTTTATCTGAAAGCAGTTGAAGCTCCAAACAAAAATCTATCAATGAAGCAACCTGCTGTCTTGCTTTTCAGCTCTTTATCTTGCAAACAATAGCCAGCTTTCAGAGTTTTCCGAGAAACAACACTAGAAAAATGTTTACAGCAGAGGCTATGCCTCAGCCTGGTATCACCCTGAGACCTGAAGCACCTGCACAGCTGAGGGTGCCTCATACTTCCTAGCAAAGGTAGTGGTTATCAGTCTCTCATGGCTTTGCCTTAGCCTAGCACTTAGTCTAGCTTAGTCTAGCTTAGTCTAGCACTTCTGTGCTTCCTTGTCCAGGAAGAAAATAAGTATTTTTTGAACTTTCAGCAAAAAGCATTTAGTGAACTCCTATAACGAGGCTAACAAACAAAAGGCAGTTTTGTTAACAGCCCTGGATTTTGATAAATTTCTATCTTTGATGGTCTCTAGCAATCTGAATATTGGCAAAGGTGTCATCCAGTGACTAGGCAGGTATCTTTTGCTGTCCTCAAGAAGAACAATGGGATGTGGCTAAATTATAAGACTGCAGGCTGATCTGCTGCATGCTGGAAGAATTAGTAAGCTCTAGTCTAAACTTTTCCCCTCACAACATATATTTTTTTAAAAAACTGTTTTATACATAACTGGGAGGATGATACTTCATGTAAATACTGTCCTCCTGACTGAACACAGAGAGGTGAGAAACGGCTTTGCGGGATGCTTTCGTGGGTTCAGCTGCTGGCAAGTGAAGAGCAATCTTTGAAGACACTGCCTTTTTCCAACCAGGTCTTTGTAATAATCTTGACCACCAAATTTTGAACTGAGCGGCATCTCCAAGGGACAGCTTCTGAGGTGCAAGGAGACATTTTTCTCCTTCTCTGTAGGATTGCCTCACTCCTTCCCAAGAAAGAGGATTACCTAATTTCTAACCCTACAAAAGCAGATCAGCATTCTCTTTTCCACAGAAATTGTGCTTTCATTGCAAATGCTCTGGCCCTATCTTCTCCCACTCCCCTGACAGTCTATTCATCTGTTCCCTGGGGAGGCAAAGTGGTGGCAGAAACCTGGGGGACCCAGGGCTCAGTGTTGCACAGATATGCTTTGTACACTCTGCATGGGGCAGAGGACGTAGCTGAGGTCAGCTACAGGAGCTGCAGGCTGGGGTTTGAATGATTTCACTGGTTATTTTCTTGCTTCTTATCACTAGCGTGGTGCAGCTGGTTTACTGGTCCCAGCCTGACAGCATAGCAGGGCCCTGAAGTTAAATAGGCTGCAGAACACTGGACTTAGGTGAGATGTAGACTCCAGAACACTACAAGACATTTTGCATTTAGCTTTTTAGACTCCTTCTGTGGCCACACCGAGCCTTGCCAGCCCAGTGTTGTAGTTTACCCCCACTCAGAAACAAGCTATGCAGTTTTCCACTCACTCTCCCCATCCCCTGAGGAAATGGAGGAGAGAAAATATAACAGAAAGTTTGAGGTTTGAGATAAGGACACAGAGAGATCACTCAAGTTACCATTATGAGGAAAACAGACTTGGGGAAAACAATTTCTTTATTATTATTAATAAAACCAAAGCAGGATAATATAGAAGAGAACAAAAATGACTTCCTCCCACCCTCCCCTCTTCCCCAGTTTAACTTTTTACCTCCTTCCCACCCCAAGCGGCATAGGGAGGAAGAGGGAATGGGGGTTACGGTCAGTTCATCACTTGTCACTTTACGCTGCTCCTTCCTCCTTGGGAGAAAAACTCCACACATTCCTCCCTTGCCCCAGCATGGGGTCCTCCCCGGGCTGCAGGGGGATCTCTGCTCCTCCGTGGGCCTCCATGGGCTGCAGGGGCACAGCCGGCCTCACCACGGCTGCACCACGGGCTGCAGGGGAATCTCTGCCGGGAGCAGCGTTACTGCTCCCCCTCCTTCTGCACTGACCTTGGCGTCTGCAGCCGTTCCTCTCACCAGAAATTCTTCACAACTGGCTCAGGCAGACGCCTCTCAGGTTCTCTTCACATCTCACCTCCTCTCTTCACTTCTCTCAGCTGGGCCGGGCCCAGTTGGGCCCAGCCAGCCGCCCAGCGGGAGGCCAAAGGGTGAGGCCTGCAAGGCCCACAAGGCTCGCACCTCCACGTCTCTGTGCCCACTTCTACTGCTTCATGTATTTTTTTTATTTTCCCCTTCTTAAATACGTTATCACAGAGGCATTATCGTTGTCACCAATTAGCTTGGTTCAGGCTTGCGGTGAGTCTGCTCTAGAGCCAGCTGGGACCCCTGGACAAAGGGAAATTTCTAGCAGCCTCTTGCAGAAGCTGCCACCATCACCCCCCACTACACAAAACCAGGATACCCAAATGTATGGCTCTGTAGGAAGGGAAATGACAACAGGCTATTTGCAGGGCTGTAGAGTCTTAGCCTCAGCTCCGCTTCAGAATTACACTTTCCTGAGGGTTATATCCCACTATTGACTGACTCAAAATAGCAGTAGCCATGCTTACAGCCTTTGATAAAATATGTCTTACTTAGTGGCTAAT
>WHYT01018003.1:713800-764046 GCA_009806455.1 Tetrax tetrax | reverse complement strand
CCTCCCCGGGCTGCAGGGGGATCTCTGCTCCTCCGTGGGCCTCCATGGGCTGCAGGGGCACAGCCGGCCTCACCACGGCTGCACCACAGGCTGCAGGGGAATCTCTGCCGGGAGCAGCATTACTGCTCCCCGTCCTTCTTCACTGACCTTGGTGTCTGCAGCCGTTCCTCTCACCAGAAATCCTTCACAGCCGGCTCAGGCAGACGCCTCTCAGGTTCTCTTCACATCTCACCTCCTCTCTTCACTTCTCTCAGCCGGGCCAGGCCGAGTTGGGCCCAGTCGGCCGCCCGGCGGGAGGCCAAAGGGTGAGGCCTGCAAGGCCCACAAGGCTCGCACCTCCACGTCTCTGTGCCCACTTCTACTGCTTCATGTATTTTTTTATTTTCCCCTTCTTAAATACGTTATCACAGAGGCATTATCGTTGTCACCAATTAGCTTGGTTCAGGCTTGCGGTGAGTCTGCTCTAGAGCCAGCTGGGACCCCTGGACAAAGGGAAATTTCTAGCAGCCTCTTGCAGAAGCTGCCACCATCACCCCCCACTACACAAAACCAGGATACCCAAATGTATGGCTCTGTAGGAAGGGAAATGACAACAGGCTATTTGCAGGGCTGTAGAGTCTTAGCCTCAGCTCCGCTTCAGAATTACACTTTCCTGAGGGTTATATCCCACTATTGACTGACTCAAAATAGCAGTAGCCATGCTTACAGCCTTTGATAAAATATGTCTTACTTAGTGGCTAATGTAAGCAGAAAGAAACCACGTCCCTACATACAGGGCATGAAACAGTCAGCAGGGGGAGTTGGGGAAAGAAGATTGAAGTAATTTTATCTAATATCACCCAAAGCACAAACAGGTGAAAGCAAAGTCAGTTATATTGTTTTACTTGCTGTTATTTGCTTGCTCCCAGTGAGCTGCATGGGCAGGATGCTGTGCAGAGAGACAGGGGATGGCTGTGGGTAGGCAAGAAGCCATGAAAGGGGTCAGGACTTTCTGCAGATGAGAAAGGGGGATGATGTGAAGGAGTTGGAAGGGCAGAATTCTCATTTCCAAGTCCCTCTATCCCTTTTGTCACATCACTGTTCTCTGTTGGCACGAATGTGTGAGCACCAACTTGCTGCTCTGTGGCACCTACATTACAACATGGTATTGCTGTACCCTAACTGAGGCTAACGAAGGCCATGACAGCAGCCTAACCCCACCAGCATGAAGCACAGCGCCTGCAAACTGCCTGGATATTTGGCTTACTGTCTGAGCCAGTTTGGCATCCAACACTGAACTTTGTGCTGTCCCATCTTAACTTTCCCAGTATCTGGCCGGGCTTGCTGGGACCCCAGCACTCACTATAGTCACAGCACACCATGCTTGCCTCTAGAGAAAAATCTGGGGCAAAACCAAATAAAATAAATGTCTAAAATAAAGTTACTACTTCAGCCATTTCCTGCAACCCTTAACCACTTTACTGTTCCTCAGACTCCAAGGGTTTGCTCATGAACTGAAGGATCCTTGTGACTCTAACCTCCTCCCTGATAACTGCTCTGGCTGGGAGAGGAGTTCTGCTAAATTCAGTTATCAGTATTACCTCCTTGTGCTCCCTCAACTGATGTTCAGGTGGTGCAGCAGCTGCTGGGCTGGTGTTACTTTTGTCAGGCATCTAGAAAGTGGCAATTTCCTCTCTGGAAAAACCCACTCCTTCCCTAGACATTAAGATGCAACTTCTTCAGTTTTGGATTCCAGTTCACACTAAACAACTGCTGTTCTTTCGAAATCAAAGCTGAGCGAATATTTGGTGGTGAATTATTTATTATGAGTCCTGCCATTGCTAGTGGTGTGCTCCAGACAAACTCAGTGTGCTGTGATGGGAGGCACACAGACGAGTTGTTAACTTGTAGAGGCAGATCCTCTGTCCCCTTCCAGAGGTGAGTCACACCATATTTATTTTGACAGTAATGCTGGTTCATGTGACTGAACCTGCATCCTCTTGGCAACAAGTAGTCTTTTCCAGACCTGCCTTCCCTTTCTCCTGCCCCCAACTGCTGTTCCTAGCTGAACCAGGCAGTCTGTGTTTTCCATCCTAGAGAGGTGGGTTGTAATGCTGTGCATCACTGCTGCATTCGTCTCAAAAACAACTGTACTTCAATAGGAAAAGAAGCTGTCCCTGCGCAGAGTTGGTGTATGGGTTTATGAAGCAAGCTGAGGTCCTTTGGGTGGACAGGCACCCCAGAAATATAAGATCATAATAATTATCACCATTAAATAGACAAAGCAAGAAAATTAATATTTTCCCCCATATAATAAAATCAGTCTTTTGTAGTGGTGTGTTGCAGCGTATCTCACAAAGAACATCACGCTAATCAGTTTATTAGAGAATTGCAAGAGCAAGCAGGAAACGAAGGGGCAGAGAGGGAAATTTTATTTGTTTCTTGCTTTCTAGGGAGGAGGGAAAGGTGGACGGGAGAAAAAGTGAGATAAAAAAGTGTTGTCCTCTTAGTGCAGTAGCTCTCCATTTATTAAAAAGGAAAATGCCATAAATTTGTGGTGAAAAGGCACCTGTGTCCATATTCATCCTAAAGTACAGAGGAGCCGACTGTAGCTGCCTTTTGCACTTCCCCAGGGCAATAAAAGAGAGCAAGTTTCCTACCAGCTGCCTGTGTTGAGTGTCGAAGCACAGCAAAGGTGGGAGCACAGAGGAGAGGAGTGTCGTTTTCCCAGGCTGGTACCTCCCCAGCCCTGCACACAGTGATGTGGGATCTGAGGGAATTGGACTCTTTCTGCCAGCTTCAGCAGGCTTTGTAGCAGGCCCTACAAAAACACCTCAGAGCATGAGATTCTAATTGTCTTGGGGCTTATTAGGCAAATGCATAGCTGAAAGTAAAAAAAAGAAAAAAAAAGAAAAAAATTGTTCCTCTTCCTCCTCTTCCCACTCTCAAATTTCTGGACTTGAGATATTTTCCTTTTACCTTATGTTGTAAATTATGACTGACAACACCATGTAAGAACACAAGGAAAAGAAATTAAAAAGAAAAGATCACCGTAATGTCAAAACTCACTGATAAAATAGCATTTTAAAGGGTGGGGTTTTTTTCGTGTATGTGGATTAGCACACCAAGGAAATGGCAGATATTAGCTGCTGATGAATGTGTATGAACATACAAATATATGCAACTGGGTAGATGTTGAGTCACATCTGAAGGGATAGCTCACCACTAACATGGAAGTGAAACTGGAAACTGTTCTGGTGATCTCTCTCATAAATAAAGGCTATATAACTGAGAGCTGTCCATGGTTGGTCTAAATGTATATCGTATATCTGAATGTATATTCCTTCATTTTTCCATTTTATGTTTCCTGTAACAGTCATTAACACCCAGAAGGGTTGTTCTCTAGTTAAAGACTACTTCAGTAATTCTTGTTACACTGAAACAAATTCTAAACGTTCCATGTGAAGACAAGAGAAGTAAGCTTGACGCCCTGAATTACCAAGGAATGGTTTCACCAGTGGCTGTGTAAAAGTGACAGGATTTGGTCTGCACAACAGGCAAGTGTAGCCTCAAGGCAAGAGGCTGCAGACCACAAACTCTGTGAGTCCCTTTGATATTGCATCTATTCTTCCATCAAAGCAATTATCCCATGATGTGGCCAGTATCCAGGAAGATCTCCCGACCAGAAACACTGAGAGACCTATCCCAAAAATGACTGAGACCCAGGTACGCCTTTCTTTTAATTCACTAGTTTCAGTATTTGTGACCCCCAGCAAAGCAGCATAGATGGAGAACAGGACAAGAGCAAAAAGCTGTTTTTGGAAAAAGGCAAAGGAATCATAAGTCGTAATGACAGTGGATGACACTTCTCTGCTCCCATGGAGGACAGGACTGCTCTCCAATCTTCTGCTCCTCATCAGCCAGTGGCAGAGTTCTTTGGTAGGAAATTGCCAAAACTCAATCCCAGTGTTCCTCATATGCACCCGGATGGCATGGCAATTAACACAGGTCTGCTCCTGCTCTTGTTGTGTACTGTCTTATTTACTGTAAAAGCTGTGTAATTGGTTGCCACTTGACATCAAGATCTTAACTGGTGGGTCATCTTTTCACAATGTCATTTTTCACAATGCGAGTTGTAGAATACTGGAACAGGTTGCCCAGAGAGGTGGTGGATGCCCCATCCCTGGAAACATTCAAGGCCAGGCTGGATGAGGCTCTGAGCAACCTGATCTAGTCAGGGAGGTCCCTGCTCCTTGCAGGGGGGTTGGACTAGATGACCTTTGAAGGTCCCTTCCAACCCTAACCATTCTATGATTCTATCTTATGTCTGAAACCCTAGTAAGAGTTGCAGCAATATGAGTATTAGACATTTCAAAGTGATGCTTTTTCCTGCTTACATTCACACTCTTCTCTGGGGTACCTACTTTCAGATTTTAAGTCCTTCCCTTTCATTGGATCAGAGGTTTGTTTGACTTGTTTTGCTACAACTGTTCAACTTATGCAAACTACTTTTAATGGAGTTGCTGCTGAGATGGTTGGCTCATGTCAAACTGCAGAACCTGGAACCTGGGGCCATGCCCTTTACTTTAAACACTCAGTGATTCAGAAGAAGGCTGGGTGCACCAAGAGTCCTGGATTCTGTGTAAGATTTGCTTGTTTTCCAAGCTGCAGGCATTATGGGATTACAAAACTGGATCAGTCCTTGAAACAAAGTTGATTCAAGTCACTTTTGATTCTGTGCACATAACGAAAAGTCAAGAAGATCAATCAAAGGAGCTGGTACCCAAAATCTGCACGACAGGCATTTCAGAGGTTTTTCTTTGAACTGGAGACAGCCTGGATGTTATTCACCCCTTAAGCATGTTGCTCCTCCAAACCAACCATGCAAATGTTGGACCCTGCCCTGACCCTGTGTCATATTTGGACAGATGTAAGAAGTCTGTGGTGTCTTTACATGCAGTGCCCAGTGCTGAATTTGTCCCTGGGTTATAACGGATAGAGTGTGATGCCACCTCTTCGTCCAAGTGTTGCCTTCATCCAGGTGTTCCTATCTGCTGTCAGCTCCCTCTTTAAGCTAACCTGACGGGCCTCTGCTTCTTGTCAAAGGACACTTCTTCCCATGAAACTCAGTTCTGCTCTCAAAATAATGTTAACAAATGGGCAGGAATGTGCATATTTTTAAAGTTATAAAATAATGAAATCAATAAAATTGTTCTACCAAGTTTTCTTTATTTCAGCTTCCACAAAAATAGTTTAAAATAGTAATCATGGTTTTCTTGCTCAGAAAACATTTGATTTTAAGAATAATGTGCTGTTGGAGGTAGAAGTGTCCCAGAAAACTTGATACTGAAGCAAAGTGATAATTTCTAAAGGAGTAAGCTGCCTGGTTCAGCGGAAGGCATGTAGCAGTGCAGGAAAGCTTAAAGATGAAATGGCTTAGCTGAAGCAAACGCAAACTCTCTGAAACTGGAAAATGTATTTGAAAATTTATGCATGGAAAATGCCGTATTTACCTTCAAAAGTGAATGACCTGGAAAATCTGACATGCCAGTTCTTGAATTGTTGGAATTACAATTAAAAAAAATAAAAAAGCATTAAAGATCACAATGGAAATTAATTAGCACAGTTTCTTCAAAGAAAATGGTGACTATCTAGTCTCATTGAATGCACTAATAAATAAATAGGTGATAAAAATTATTTGGACTTTTGATAGTTTTTAGAGAAGCTACAAAAAAAATGAAGTGGCCAAGTACACAGAGGAAAAACTTTTCTACTTCAGAAACTCGCTAAGGGACACAAAAGAAGAAAAATAGCCTGCAAATTGCTAAGATGGCAAAGGTTAACAGTGGGAACTTTTGAATCTGTTTTTTAATAGAACAGGTTTCTGCTTTAAAAAAAAAAAAGCAAATTTATTTAAATCACATTGTCTCATAGGAACATAGTAATTTCAATGAAATTTGCTATGGAAAAGGTCAAAATGAGTCATGTGAACTTTACAGTTTTAATTATGTTGCAACATTTCATTATAACTAGAATTTCACTTCATGACATGAACACTTACTTATATTTACCGTTTACTATAGAAGTCAAAATGCTAATAAAAAATATTTGGACAAAGTTGAAATTAAATACATCAAAACTAGAGAGGAAAAGCTATCATCTCAGTTTTCTTAAATCCCTTTTTTTTTTTTTCCCTAGAACATTTATTCTGCATGAAATTGAATTTTTGTTTCTGGATAAGAATTTTAAAAAAAAGTCCAACAAAATAAAACAGAAGCAAGCTTTCAAACTACTGACATTTTCTTTAGGATGGTGCTTCGTTTCATGGACCAACTCCCACTCTAGAATTATCATTCCCTAACCTATTTGTTAAAATCAAAAAAAGAAGCTAGGAAGTTGAGTTAGAGCTCTTGCAATGATTCTCACATTAATGTTACTAAAACACCAAAAAGATTTAGAGGAAATTCCCATGCTGAGAGAAGCAAGATGAACACAGGACAGCAGTTTGGCAGGTGAGGCTCAGTGTTGCCATCTGAGCTGAAAGCAGGGGAATGGTCTGTCATATGCATACATTATTTTTCAGCTGCTAAGGACATGTCTGCAGGGCACATCCACAATGAGTTTACTGATTCAGTACCCAGCAGAGCTCATTCGTTGTGCTCATGAATAGTGCTGTGTGGAGATATCAGTAATTAAGTGCAGATATTCAGAAAACAGACCCAGCTCCAAAGAGTATAGAAGTCACCTGGCAGTCATCGCTGTGGACAAATGGATGAAGACCTCAGCTCAACAACAGCAGCAGTCAGCAACCTTACCAGGGCATAAGGATCCATCATTAATAGCTTCAAGAATGACACATGAGAGAGCACAATGCCATTGTATAAATCAAACATATGCTCTCATCTGAAGGGCTGGGTTCAGTTCTCACCTCTGTGTACCACAGATATGCCAGAAAGAGTAAATCTCAGGGACAACTTCAGACACAAGGGTTTAGAGGGCTGGAAAAGCTCTCATGCTGTGAGGTGTGGAAAAGACCAACAGCACTCATGTACATGTTTTGCCCTGCAAGGGGCATCCCAAGGTCAATAGGATTCCGAGCTCTGTTCCCTGAGTGAGCACCGATGTTGGGCTATGTGTGAACATGAGCCCGTGCAAAGAACATGCGTGGCTTCAGCCTTGGGATGTGGCTTTCCTGGAACTTGTGCAGGTTAATCCTGCAGTCAAAGCACCAAAGAGAAAAAGATGCAATGGAAGTCTGTCAAATAATAAATGGTACAGAAAAAGTACATGAAGAATTAACAAACCTGTATTTAATTAAGCTAAAGGTGTAATCTTAAAAATGAAATAATTACTTTTTCACACAGCATGTAAGTCAGATTACAGAACTCGTCACCACCACGCAGAACTGAGCCAGATTTAGCAGAATTCAGAACAGAGTTAGGAACAGAGTGCAGGAACATGCAGTGGTAAAGTGGTAGAGTTTTCAGCAGTGCTCTGTAATCATAAATGTTCTTGCATTTGGGTATATAGTCTTTCTGTAATGAACGTTGGACAGAAAAATTAAGTAGATTATCTTAAAGACAGAGTTTTGGTTTTTTTATATAGTACTGGAAGTCTTTGAAGTTTGTGGAATTCTGGAACTTGTGGCAAGCATCTAGTTCATAGAGAATATTATACCCAATGTATAACTACTAAATCAATTTTGGAGAATGCCTTTGAAAGAAGGATATCATCCAAAGAATTCTGCAAATAGATTTTAAATTATTCAATAAAGGTAATTTTTAAAATTTCAGACCAATAATTGTTTTATGTATGGGTGAGAATAAAGATCAATAGTTTCTCTCAGAAACAGGTTTGACTGATAGAAATACTCAGTAGGGATGGCTTCACCCCACACACAGGTTCTGCGGGTAAGCTCCTCATCCCGGCTGTAGACCTCTCACATCACAGCAGGAAGAGCTCCTAAAGCCTTGGAGTTTTGCAGAGGGTGTTTTCCCTGTGCAAAAGTGTGAGGGAATTGCATTCAAGCATGGCTGAAGAGGTCAGGAGTGAGTGGCAGCCCATGGATGCGTAGGCTTCTTTGGATGACTCTGGGGTGAGAGACGTGATGCCCCAGTCCATGCCTGGCGCCTGATGTGAGGCTGCTGCCCTCCTGCTGGCTCAAGTCTGCGCCACAAAACCTCATCCTCTAGCTTTTTGGGGTGATTTCTAGGTAAACTTTGTGTCCCATCCCTGTTAAGCACATCTTATGTTTTGTCTGTAAGTGCATTTTTAAAAAAAGCTTTTGCATGACTTGAAACAACTACCAAAACCACAATGGTTTTGTGCAACTAAACCAACCAACTCAAAGCCAAGTTGAAAAGAGCTGAGGCAAAATAACACCCATGGGCAGCTGGGAGGCTCCTTGCCCGGTTCAGTGACGTTGCTTTTAGATCACCTTTGATCTAAGGCCTGGGCAGCTCTATCTGTTTCTAAAAAAAAGCTCTCCTGCTTCATGAATATCTTTTTAGCTAGTTGAAAGTGTTCCTGTGTTTGTTTAAGTTAAATGACCTGGTCTGCAAATGACTGTGTAGGCCTTGTGCAAATTTAGACTGTTTTCTGGCCTACAGATGTCCCAAACCACTGCTTGCCCATTTCAGTTTTTCCTCACAGATTAGAAAAACTCCAAAGCCTCTTGCTATTAAAAAAAAAAAAAAATTACATAATTTTTTTTCTGCACTGCTGCATATGGAGGCTTTTTGAGCGTATAGTAGATATCTGTGTGATTAAAGTGAAGCTGCCTATTTTTAACACAATATGAAATCTATCTGAATATAAATACATTCCATATGGCACTTTGTGGTAGTGTCTTGAAAATATTGTAATAATTAGTGGAAAGCCACAATAGAAAACCTCTTAACTCTGAGCTGTTATCCTGCCATTCCTTGGGACCACAGATGAAACAGAATGGGTCACATATGCAGTATTATGTGGGGGTTTGTTTGATATACAGTACTGCATTATACACATATTCAAAGCTGTAATAACACTAACGCATGAAATAGCTTACTCCTGAAAATAATCATGGCAGGATGTAGATGCAGCCTTTTGCTTCTGAGCCAGCATATACGTCTGGATCAATGACCAGAACTGGCAGGGGTCTGCTGGAAGGAATGCATTACCAGGGTCTGCCATGCTGCAGTTTTGTGCAGAGAAGCTGAACAGTGGGATAGGAGCAATCAAAATACATATACGATAAGTCACCAGCAAAATTTTGCTATGTTCGGTTTTCATAACATTTTCCCTCTGCCGTCACCTTCTATTACAACTGACTTTTTTTTATATATCAGAACAATGATAAGGCAAATGTTTTGCTGGCGCCTAGGCCTTTTCCATTGTGCTGCTGCCCCTGGAAACAATTTCTTTATTCTTAGCCTGACCTTGGTATCCTATTTCCTCAGTATTCAGTTCAGCTGCAAAATCTTGAACTTCTTTACACCTTCCCCCATCCCCCAGATACCCAATGCAAGGGATATTTGTAAAAGGAAACTGGAGACTAAAAGGCTCTTGCAAAGAAAAATCTTAACTAGATGAACAGACCTGAATGCACTCAATCTAACATGTGCCTCATTTACACAAAACGCCATTAGCCTGATCCTGTTTGCTCAGAGTACAGCAAAGGCAACTTAGCTTGCATGTCTGAATAGGGTGCTTTAGATAATACCCTGTGTCTTCAGACATGCAAGAACTATTTCCATAATATATAAGCAAAAATATGTTGTGTTTAATCCATCACCAGTGGGTTCACAGAGCGTAAGGACTGGATTTCTTTTTTCCACATTCTTCCATCGCTGCCTGCATTAATATTAGGCCAGGATTGAAATGAAAATGAAGTGCCAATTTCAGCATACAAGCTAGGGAAGACAAGTGACAAATAAAATAGAAAAGAAACCATCTTACCAGCCAAATAAAAACTCATTTTAAATGAATAATCTGCATTGCAGGAGCTCTCGCTGTCTCTCTGTGCTCCGTGTGAGCCCCGCTGGGAAGCCATCGGTGAGGAGCAGCCTGCTGCACCTCGAGACATCGGCCATTGGCAGGAGGAGGTGAGGAGGGCCAGGGTGGGCTGCTGTGGGGTGGCCACTGCAACCAGTGGAGGGGTGCATGGCAAACGTATGGCACTCAGCAAAGATGGTGAGCAGGACATCACAAGTCCTTCACCTCTTGAGTCTTGACTCTGCAAATGGTGTGGCTCCCAGAACAGCCATGCATGACAGGAGCTGAGCAAAAAGAGAAAAAAAGCAATCAATCATGGAAGAAGTCCAGAGAAGGTGCTGGTTGTGCCTTGCTGGCTCTGCTGTATCACCACAGAGATCTTGGCTGCCAATTTGCCGTCAAATGCCTCAAGCAGTCTGGTCCCAACAGAACCTAAGAAGGGCTGTGAGGCTGTGTTTGGAGGGCACTTGTTGGTTTATGGAGAACACAACATGATGTACTAGCATGGGATGCTCCGCCACCTTGCTAACCTTCAACTTTCCTCCTGGGCAGATTTCTGTTGGGGTGCAGCCTGTGAGTGAGGGGCAGGTGCAGAAGGCACCTGAGGCCCCTGTCTGGAAAGACAAATAAATGAGGTCTAGTTGTAGGACTGGAAAATTTTTTATGCATATATTTCAGTCCTGGCAATAACAGCACCCACTCCTATCCTGGGATGCCTCCTTCTCTTCACAGCTCCAAGTCAGAGTTGGCTGGCCTCCCCAAACATGGAGATGGCTTCTCTGACTTCACAGCAACTGTAGGAGCAAAAAATAAGGAGCAAGACTGTAGAAGTGTTACCAACTGTACTAGCATGAGACTTGGGGACAAAAGAAATATCCCTGGTGTGACAGGAAACACAGACGTACTAGTGACGTAAAGAAGCCCCAGGCTTGGCCAGGGCTTGTGGATGTCAGGACTGCAGGATGTTTCATTCTCATTACCACAGCTGAGCAAGCCGTTAAAGAATTCATTGTGCTTTAGCTAACAAATAAGACAAACATTGCAGAAGGGATGCTTTCACATACAAGCTGTTCTTGCCTCCGCTGCATGGCAACGAGAGTGCTGCCGAGGCAGCCATGGCCCCTGAAGGGATGCTCTGTGGCCCATGGATGGCATTGCTTTCTTCAAGGGGGGAGTGGTTTTGGGGCCAGGGGTGGAGTGTGGTCAACTCGGGGTAGCCAGGCTGCCCTCTGCCCACCATGGCTGCCCACCCACCATGGCTGCCTGCATCCCACCGCTGCCCCTGTCCGAAGAGTGAGTTAATAACGATGAAATGAGAGAGAAATGGGGTTCAGAGGGGTCTTGGCATTTGAATGTCACCACAAGCATGAAGCGCGGAAGAGTAAAGGTTTCCTTCCGTATCTGTGTTTACCACTGTCTGCGCACTGACTTGTTTCCTGACACATGAGCCATGACTTGAAAGGAATTCAGACTCCAGCAAATTTTGCATCGTGCTTCGATGTGGCCTCTGGGAATGAGTAAGGGCAAACCTATTACATCGTTGCCATGGCGACCCTGGCACAGCCGTGATGAGAAATGCTGATGCTGGCGGCCTCGTACAGGGTGGTGGCACGGGCAGCACAGCCGGACATGGGGATACCCCAGGGGTGCCTCACCTGTGCATCTGACCTCACCGGTGCACCCCACCTTGCCCATGCACCCCACCTTGACCACACCTGACAAGGACACCCATTGGACCTGGCCACACCAGACAGACAGGGCAGCAGAAGACACCAAGTCATCTCCTGGGATCCCGCAAAATGAGTCCTTAATTTATTTTGGTGGGAATTAGGCTCCTGCAGTAAAAACGAGAAGGGTGTCCTTCACCCTGGCTGGGTCAGGCAATGCAAATCCTGGTGTTTGGCTATTTACAGGCGAGCCTGTAAGGACAGTCTGTGCTTGCTAAGGAGGGCGATCACAGTGATGGATTTTAATCATTAAAATTATTTTATAACAAAGAAACAAAGGAAGATGATCTTTCTTTTGTTCTCCTCCTCGTGAGAAATCTCAGCTTTGCAGATATTAATTCTTCTTGCTCAGACAGACTTTATTTTCTATCATAGACATGAATGTGTAGTTTTGGTAAATTCTTTTGCTAAAGCCTTTCTGCCTTCATCTTTTTCCCTTCTGAATGGTCAGCGATAGAAGTACATATTTCCCCCTTCTGCTCAAGCAATGACTGTACAGTTTGTTGTGAGCTGTAATCATCACAATAGTTTAATTCAAAGCATCTCAGCTCCAGCATACAGTAACTAAGCCCAGGATTGAAAAGCACTAACAATGGGAGACTAAAACCCGTTTCTGACACTTGATAAGATTATTATTATAGAGTGTAAAAAGCTTTTGCTTTCTTTTCTGCTGCTTTGCAGACCTCATAAGGCCCCGCTCAGATTTCTGCATAGTTAATTTGTCAGTTTATAAATTACCACATTACGTTAACGCTGAATGCTTCAAAACACATATATATGCACAGAGGGCTTGAATATTTGAAGTGTTTTAGTACTATAGGGAAATAATTTTGTTGTCAAGCTGTGGCAGATATAGAAGTGCTAGGGGATACATGACCATTTCATCAGGACGGTGTCGATGATGGCCTATGAACATCCAAGGGGGGAAATCATCTTTTATCACTATTGTGTACCATGCAGGTCCAGATGGAGGATAAAACATGCATGAGTTGCCCGCAGCTCTGAAAATAATTATACTCATTTGCCAGAAATGTAGAAAGTGCATCCAACCAAGTTACCACCCATCATAGTGACACTCCGTTTGCATACTGATGAAGTTTAGAGCCAGAGACAATGGCGCTGGTATCAATAGCGGAGGGGGCTGGGAATCACCAGTGCTATAGGATTAATAGCGCCATCATTTTATATTATGCAGCGTTTCACTTATGCTGCGTATCAAAAAACTCCTGGCGCTGATGCTCACCTAGCTGTTTCCAAGATTGGTTTGGTTTAAGACTCCAAACATTACAAGAGATTCTGGGGAGTGGGGGATGAAGACTATTATATCCACCCCCTGCGAAGGGTTTCTCAGCAATTACGTGCGATGCGCTATGAATGTATACACAGATCTGTGTGTGTGTGTGTGGCAGCAGAGTCACACACGCTATGCACTCTTGCAATCTCTCTCTTCCTCTCCAGCAGACTGCTCTGGAATACGAGCAGAAGATAATATGCACATGCTAAGCTCTGGTGCCACTGCAGAGTAATTGATGAATGGGTTTTTAAAGTGTGGAATGAGAATGAATACAAGTAGGACCCACGAGAATAATTCTTTATATTGCAATCAGCACTGCTTATATGTAGTTGGTTTAATAGTAAAAATCAGCAATAAAGAATACAGACTTTGTTATTTAATCCTTACCAACTGAAAAAGAAAATTATTTTGGAATAGTTTTTCCATGATTAGATATATTATTTTAAAATTGAATTATTTTGGGGTATTATTCAGTTTTAAATGACCATCAAGTAAAATAACCAATCAATGTGATCATACAGTGAGATGATTTCCACTCTTTCTTTAAAGAATTAATTCAGGTCATACATACCCTATATATACGTATATATACCCTATGATGTATGCATAATATGCATATTTGCCATTTTAGCTATGCCAGTACTCCTTGCATTCCTTAAAATATTCGTGGTAAAGTACTCTCTCAATATGCTTTTGCATATGTGCTTGTTATCACATTTCTAGTTAAAGTATGCCTTCAAAAATCAAATAAAATAATATAAAATAAGGTCAGCCATGAAGTAGTTACTTTATTCATTGATTTATATAGAACCTTTTCCTGTTGTAATGAAGACCTTTAGGTACAGCTGCAAATATATCAGCAAATATTAAGAAAAGAACGCTAATGTAGCATATACCCAAGTGTAGGCAGAAGAACATCTTGATTATCTGTAAAATAACTACTCTGTAGTGTACTGCAAGCTAGAGGACACGTCTCATAAAAATGAGTAAAGCAGTTATGTTTTATAAAAATATAGTTTAGGCTTCCAATTTTATTTTAGTTCTAGTATGTAATCACTGTAATGACATAAGGACCTGAGATGATCTCTGATGTAATTCCATAGATAATTTATTTGACACTAGCAATGAATCAGGCCCATGTGTTTTATCATTCAGTAGAATCTCAACAGTTTGATACTTTATGTTTTCAAGGCTTTAAAAAATATCTTTGGAAGAAAAACAGATGATGGAGTAATGAAAGTATGCTTGCTCAACACGGTAGCAGACTGATCTGAATCTAAGTGTACCACTAGGCAAAATTAATTCTTGTCTTGTTTAAACAAAAAATAGCAGAGGAGCTATGGACTTTTCAATCTCACTACTTGTGGGCCCATTTCCTTTTCTTGATGACACATTATACTAAGCGATAATGCAGATAATGCAGTTTTTATAAAGTCCAACTGTCATCAGAGGCTGCAGGACAGCATACATGAATGCTACCATTAGAGTACGCTGCCTTATTAACATGCACAGTATGCTAGCTATAGGGAGACTCCTGGCATTCAGCTGAGTAATGAATCAGAAGAAATGTGTTGCAGTTATTTGGCCAGCAAAAAAAGTAAAGATGGTGATTTGAAAAGTCTAGGAATTGAGAGGCACCAAGATCAGACCTGTAGAGTAAATTCCAGGGCCAAAATGACTTAAAAAGTACTTGATTTGACCAAGGATAGCATAAAGCAATTAAAACTTCATTACAAAGAGACATTTCTACCAGAAAAGCCAAACAAGGTCATAAGATTCTTTTCAGACCTAATTTGACAGCGTGATCCAAAATCTAAACAGAAAAAACCACCAAATCCTGCAATAAAAAAAAATAAGTTTAAATCACCTCAGACATAAAATATGACTTTTACACAGTATTTCTACAGCCATAATAAGGGAGTACTCGGCCAAGTAACTAACCATGAGGGCAGACAAAGGTAGTTGAAGCCAGGTTTCATAAAGGGACTTTCTGAAGCATAGAGGATGCACAAGTCTCAGCTCTGGAGGTTTCCTTCCTGCCTCAGGAGCCTGGCTGTCAGGGAACCTTGCCAGTTGTCAGCTGGTTCCTAACCTTCTTTACTTGAGAAAAGCCATTGTGGAATTGGCAAAAGAGCAAGCTCAGCTGCCCTCTGACTGGCTGAAGTATTTCCCTGTCAGAAGCGGCACCTCCAAGGGGCTTTGAAATGGACCGATGGGACCAGCTCCTGCATCATGCACCAGGCCAAATGAAGCAGAAGTCTGTAGATGCCTTGATTCTGGCCAGTTGCTGGACACTATCTGCCACTACCTATAAAAACAACCTCAGAAAAAATTCCTGACTGTCAAAGGGGAGCAGTTAAAAACCGCATCATGAACTTGCTGAATGTGACAAGGAGAACTGGAGATGGTTTACACAAAACTTTCCCCTGTGTCTGCAAGCTGTAACCACCAACAAGGGGGCAGATCATCAGAAAGCAGCTTTATTTCTGGCAGTCAGTGTTTCTCAGACTCCTGATGTTCTTAATAGCTTTCAGTTAACTCATGCAGAGAGGTCTAACTATGAAATTGTCATACAAAAATTTGAGGAATCCTGCACTCTGTATAAATGTATTGGCTTTCTCTTCAGCATATGGCTTATATGTTTTTAAATAAAGACAAAAGGAAGACAGAGAGAAAACAGAAGTCTTCTGAATCACTGAACCCTGAGGGGGCAATCTTGCAGTTGGGCTGGAGGGGCTTATCGCACCCCTGAAGGGATGAGGTCCTTGTGCCAGACACTCTGGGGAACTACCAGAGGACCTAGGAATAACTTTTGACAAGAGTCAGAATTTGCCAGGCAAATGTAGTTGGCTGCTTCCACCTGAAGCTGAGGGAAAGCAGAGAGTTCTGTACCCTGTGAGTGCTGGAGAATCCAAAATGGCACGAAAAAAAGAAAAGTGGCAGAAAGAGTCATCAAGATCAAATCTGGAATCTATGAAAACTAGCACTGAGCTGAATACAATACTGCACAGTATGCAAGTCAAGACAGTGCTCAGCATTTAAAATAGGAGATACTACAATGGATTATACAGCTTCAAAAATTTTCCAAGATTTGCAGAGAGGATGAAAAGAGCATCATTATCTCACAGAATATCCTCTGAAAAGTATTCTCCAGTATCACGCCTCAGGGTGAATGGACCATTAGCTTATACTAGATGTACAGAAATGCTGGCTAGGAGGAGACATTTAGTCCAGCCTCTGCTCAAAGCAGGACTTTCATGAGCACTAGATCAGGTCTGCCATGGCTTTGTCTACTCCAGTCTTCAAAATCTGCAAGGATGGAGATTCACCAGTATCTCTCAGTAACCTGCCCCAGGACTGCACTGCCTGCCTTGTCAGGCTTCTCAGATGGATCATTTGGTAATGACAGGATGGGAACCTGTGTCCACAGTGCTAGAAACTGTGATGTGGGCATGGCAAGGAAAGCACAGCTAAGGCTGAGACAGAGAGCAGGCAAGCTCAGTCAGGCTCTTGATCCTGAGCAATTAATGAATAATGCAGCCATCTAAATACTGGATAGACAAAAGCTGAGTTTCCTGATGGGTCTGGTACTTCTGGCTAAGGGATAGCATGGCTAATATCTCCCCAGAGATTCAAATCAGTAAGGACTGGTACCAGTGCATCTAAAGAGCCCTGGTGATACCAAGTGCCACGTATCTATCCAAAAGCATACACTAACTCTGGTTGTCAAAACTAATCAAAGAGATCATGTTTTTGTAATGACCCATTTCTTCCCACTCGGAAATAGGATTGAATCTCTGGGAATGTGAAATCTAAATGTAATTTGATTGAAGAAACAAAGAAACAGAAAAGACATGGAAACAGAAAAGAAACAGATGTAACAAAAGCATAAAAGAAAGCACACGTTAGCAAAGGCCAGAGTGTTGGCTAGCTTTTGGAGGGGTAAAATATTATAATCTCTCAGTCTAAAGAAAACAGACATCAGTTACAATAGAATCTAAAATCATTACTAAATGTGGTAAAATATATACCAGTGTTGCAAGTTACTCATTCCTAGGAATGATGGAAAAGGGTTGAGAGACGAAGCTGACTGTAATGAGGGAGGTGTCTTTAGGCAGGATTGCAGGAGTGGGGTTCCTTTTGTCTTTCTCCTGTGGCAGTAAAAACACGGACTCCATGGATGGTGTTCCAGAGACCTCTGTTGTTAGTCAGAATTAGTCTTTCATAGTCTATATAAGTTACACGCGAAGTGCAAACACTTAATCATCTAATTGGATTGGTAGCAATATACTGTTCGCGTGCCTTATGCTTCATTTGAATTGGTTATAGTTTTTTGGTTGTCTTTACTGGTTTTGCCTTTGGTATTTCCTTATCTTGTTCTAGTTGCTGGTTTTTGTTATTGAGCAAGTGATGTTCAAGGACTTAGCCCAAATTTGTCAATGTCAAATAGCTGTGCTGCACTCTCTGCCTCCACATTTCCCCCTTTTTGTTTTTCTACTATCAATACCTGATGTAGCATTCTCTGTATCATTTTTTTTTGTAGGCAGGTGACCAAGCTGAATGTGCCTAGTATAATGTCTAGTATCACAGTTCCGATTTTGACCAAGGATAACAACCACCCAGTTATGCCACATACAAGCTTAGTCAATAAAATTACTCATCACACGTTATACATATTTGTGATTGCTAAGCAAAAATAAGTTTCATTACCTTCTAGTAATTTTCTACTATAGCATTCTTCTACCATTACAGACGTAACAACTCCAGTAACTTTCTTATCTACAAGGCCAGTGACTAGTTTTTTTTTGCAGGCCTCTGTTGAAACAAGCCATAAATTCTAACAATGTCTTGTATCCTAAAGCTTCCCTTCTCATTCCATGGCTTTCTTCCTGCTAGCATGATTGTAACCCTCCCCCAAGGTCGGTTTGCTGTCACTGACACCATACTCGCTCGAGAAATACCCACATCTCCCCTTTCTTTGTTTATGAAAAGAGGCTTGTTTCAACACTTTCTCTATTAAAGTCTGCACACATTTCAACACATACGGAATGTAGATCAAAATACATACATAAAAGGAAAGAATAAGCATCCTACAGCTATTTGTAATAAGCTTCTATCAATCCACCAAGATTTCTGAATATATCAAAATCATCACTTTGTTGCAGTTTTTGTACTCCTTTTTGCAAGTTTTGAATACTTTTGTGAATAGATTCTGAATGATCAGACAGATTCATGCAGCAAGGCCCATCAAAATCCTGACAACCATGATTTTGTGCTAATAATAAAAAATCTATTGCTGATCTATTCTGTTACCAACCTGACTACGCCGAAGACACTGCCAAGCAGGAGGGTGATTATCAGCGGGGTCAGAGCAGAGAAAGGAGGCAGTCACAGCACCTTCAAGGTGTCCCCTGTTGTTAATAGAGTGTGCTCTGGGTCCCTTCTCTCTCCCTTGCTCTGAGCCGCCTCTGTTTATACCCTCAGCAGATTCAGTGGAAGAGCACTGACTAGACATTGCTGCATGCATGGCCAAAGCATGCAACAAGGCCTGACTAGACATTGCTGCACTCGTGGCCAGCACATGCAAACATGTGCTCTGCAGGCAAAGAGTGATTCTGTTTTGTAAAGTAGCACAGCATATAGAATCTACATCAGTTAGCAGCATTGATAGTGCCAATGCAGTTGCGTGCGTTTGCTTAGCAAGCCAACGGCCCAATTTATTTAGCGTAGCTAATGCCTGGGCACTTGCCACACCAGGTGCAAAGATTGAAGTGGCAATAATTTCACTCGGTTTCCAACACTCTATATTGTCTTGGCAGTCAGATTCAAAGCTATGTGTACTTCGTTTAGGTCTTTTATCGTGTCTGGATTTTGATATGTTGGTGCTCGCATGATTACACCATGCTGTGTCGTTGCGTTGTGTATAGGTCTTAAAGCATTTACAGTCATTACCCCTCTAGTAACATTAGCTCCTGAATAGTTAAAAAAAAAAATGGACAGAAGTCCATCTTTTCTGATTCCAAAAGTTCCATCTCTTGTAGTTCAGCACTCAGCATTCGTGGCTGCTGGTTTTTTCTATGCAGAGTTGCCGTCCTACCGTTATCTGGCAGGTCAATCAAGCATGTTCTGAAAGGCCTATTTACAGATGATACAGACAGACAAATGGTGTCCTGTCCCATGGCATTAGCCATAGTTACCCACACATTTGTTCTTTCTGTGACTGACATCCATGGAGCTGCCACACAGCTTGTTAAGAATCCAACGAACGCAAGGCAGCTTGGAGCGCTGGTTGTACCCATCATGCAGGGATTCACTGCCCCTGTAGAGACACAAGCGTATCCTTTCCCCATGTTATAAGAGGAGATGGTCCTTCCCAGTTACCTGTTTCCAGATTCTTAACCATCTCTGGAGCTTGCCCTCAGATGGCCTCATGTATAGTAGATGATCCAAAATTTTTCTGTATTGGGGAAGAATTGTCACTCCAACGATTTAGAAAATTGAGCACATACATTGCTTTCGCTAACTTTTCATTTGCAGATTTCCCTTCCATTCCCCCTTCTTGTTTTAACAGCATATTTTTAAGTGTACCGTGTTCAATGATGGCCTGTCCAGTGGGGTTATGCAGGATGCCCCAAAGGGCAAGGAAGGTTTGGACTGTGCGAGAAGCATACGCTAGCCTGTTATCTTTTTTTATATGCATGGGAACACCCATGAAAGCAAACGCTGACGTCAATGTTGGCAAACATCTCGCGCGTGTTCTCCTCTATAAGCAGAGGTAAACAATATGCTGGAATGGGTATCGATAGTTACATGTACATATTCGTGTCAGCCAAATGACAGGACATGAGTTGTATCAGATTGCCATAATTCTTGAGAGCACAAACCGCGCAGATTAACTCTATATAAAGGTGGCATAATTGTGTTCTGGCAACTGCTACAGGAACGCACAATTGCCCAAGCTTGTTCCCGTGTCAGCTTAAATTATTGTTGAAGGGCTGTAGAGTTTTGGTGATAAAATTCATGGGATAGCTTAGCTTGCATGAGTGTATTTCGAATGAGGACCACATTAGTGAGAGCATCTGCTCTCATGTTACCTTCTGTGACAGGTCCTGGAAGCGAGGTGTGAGCTCTCAGATGTACAATAAAGTAAGGATGATCTTGCATATGTAATACTGATAATAGCTGTTGAAACTGATCATACAACAAAGGATTATTAATTTCCTTTAACATTGCCCCTTCAGTGTATTGTACTACCTTGACCACATAGGCAGAATCGGAGACTATATTGAGGAATTAATCCTTCCACTTATACAAAGCTTATACCACTGCCGCAAGTTCTACAATTTGGGTTGAATCTTCTACCAATTGTACATCATGATGCCACTCATCATTTTTCTTCCACACAATCACGGATTTGTGTGTTTTTTCGGATCCATCTGTAAATATTGTTAAGGCATTTTTTATGGGAATGTAACTTAGATGAATTGCTGGATACCACATTAATTCTCCTAAAAAATGCAACGTGGGCTGCTTAGGCCAATGAATGGAAATCTGCAGCAAAAATGTTCGTAATGGTGCTTGTGCTTCTGGAGTTAGTCTCCTAAGAGAGGTTATATCTGACTCTCCTTTAAGTATTTTGAGTACTGGAGAAAGCAATTCAGTAGAGAGGCCTAGAGCCGGGCGTACCCAGTTGATAGCTCCCAGCAATTTCTGCAAATTGTTTAAGGTAAACAATGTTTGAGGGATTTTTAACTTTCGCAGCTCAATTGTTCTTTCCATAATTTGCCAGCCAAGATACTCCTAGGGACATACCTTTTTAATTTTTTCTTGGGCAATAGCCAATTTAAATCAGGATAATGCACTGGTGATACCATTAGGAACTCTGTCTACCAGAGAATCATCAGGTGCTGCAATTAGGATGTCATCCATATAATGATAAATGAGGCTATTCTTATGTAAGTGCCTTACTGGTGCTATGGCTTGTGTGACGTACCATTGGCAGATGGTTGGACTATTTTTCATACTTTGCAGAAGTACCGTCCAGTGATATCGCTGATTGGATTCTCCCATATTGATTGAAGGCATTGAAATGCAACTCGTGGAGCATCCTCAGGATGTAAAGGTATAGTGAAAAAACAATCTTTTAAATCAATAATATTCCAATCTCAAGGTATCATTGAAGGAGATGGTAATCCCTGTTGCAAAGGTCCCATATCCTCAATTACCAAATTTACTGCCCTTAAATCCTATAAGAGTCGCCATTTACCTGATTTTTTCTGTATTACAAACACAGATGTATTCCAGGAACTGTCTGTTGGCTGTATGTGTCCAAGTTGTAATTGCTCGTCAACTAACTCATTCGAATGTTGCACCTTTTCTCTTGCTAAAGGCCACTGGTCGACTCAGATGGGAGTATCTGTTAACCATGTCAGTTTTTGGGTAAGTTGCCCCGCCCCACTGGATGGGGGTGTGTGGCAGCAGCCATAGCCCCAGGCATGTAAGAGGAAAAAAAAAAAAAAGAAAGGCCTGAGATGTGAGACAAGAACAGGGAGAGATTCTTAAAGCTACCATTACAGGCAAAACAAACTCGACCCAGGGAAACTTATTAATTTATTACTAAAACCAAAAATAATGAGAAAGAGAACAAGATAATGTCCCCCCACCTCTCCCTCTTCCCAGGCTTAACACCATCTTCACCTCCTTCCCACCCCCGAGAGCGACAGGGCGGGGAGGGCGGGAAGAGGGAATGGGGATTACGGTCAGTTAATCACACGTCGCTTTATGCTGCAGTGTACTAAGAGGACACCTACAATAATAACGAAATATAAGAACATTAATATATATACAATGAACAATGTACAATCTCTCACCACCCAATGTCCAAATGAACGATACTCCATCTGTCTTCGGCCCAGCTTCCTGCACCTGCTCGTTAACGAGAGAGTCCAGCCAGACAGTGTCCTTGGTCTCATTAACAACAACTCTTGTCATTAAAGTGTTTTTATCAACATTCTTCACATACAAAACCCAAAGCTACTGAGAAGAAAATTAACTCTATCCCTGCTAAAACCAAGACAGCATTCACCCCTTATTCCATACTATTTACTTCATGTTTATATGCACACACACAGACACTGCTTATACCTGTCTAGGAAATTTTTTACTTTCCTCTGGACTATAACCCGTTAATTTCTTTTTTTGCACTGTCTATCCTTTTCCAGTTAAAGATCTTATAACTTAACACTGTGCCTTGCATGCAACAATACCAACCTGGATGTATCACTTGTTCTAACGGGGTTGACCTGCGACACCACACACACCCAAACTCTAAGCTATAGCACAAATATAAATCAGCTGGAATAAGCTTATGTCCACACCAACAACACCGAACAGTAACAAAAATATGACACAGATGACACAAAGGACACACAAACACACACAAAAAAGGTATGACACGCACACAAACACGCCAACTCTATAACGAGGAAGCTCCAAAGACTGAATGCTCCTTTTCTGGATCTATGGGACCTGGGTCAAAGGGATTTTCCGGCCCGCTGTTAGTCTTTGTTTCCACGGATGGAGGAGTGGACAGGGTAAGGGGTGCTGTTGGATCCCCTTTCTCCATGTGATTCTTTAAGGCTTCAAACATTACACACCAGGCCAGTAATAACTTTTGAACAGCAGGGTCCCCCACGTTGCACAGTCCCATAGTCTAATGCCTATGGTGTCCCAGGTGCCCACCGCATGTATATTAGAAATGTTAGCGTCTGATACGTGAGCGGACACCCAAATCAACAAGCTCTTCAGGTCAGTGTTATTAATAGCACAGTTCTGTTCCTCTAACACTTTTGTTAGAATCATTAAAATTTATTTATGTTCCTTTAAAGCAGTGCTTCTCGGCATTCCTAGCAGCAGACACAGTTGCATCTCATGGTACTTTAACCCACAACTCCTGAGGATTTTGACAAAAATTCTAACAATAAATTTCTCCTCGGCTAACATTGAAGACTCCACCTCCCCTGGCTGCTCACCTGTGTCCGTTGCACAGATTTAGGTCTCAGGGATCGAGGCTTTTGTCTCCGCCGCTTTATTCTTGGTGTTGGGGACTGCAGCTCTTACCTCTGCCACTTGAAGCTCTTGTCTCCGCTGCTTTTTCGTCCAGCCAGGGGCTGCCACCAGTTGCTCTCTTTCCGCAAGTTAAGGTCCCTGTTCGGGCACCATATGTGGCAGTAAAAACACGGACTCCATGGATGGTGTTCCAGAGATCTCTATTGTTAGTCAGAATTAGTCTTTCATAGTCTAAGTTACACGCGAAGTGCAAACACTTAATCATCTAATTGGACTGGTAGCAATATACTGTTCACGTGCCTTATGCTTCATTTGGATTGGTTATAGTTTTTTGGTTGTCTTTACTATTTTTGCCTTTGGTATTTCCTTACCTTGTTCTAGTGGCTGGTTTTTGTTATTGAGCAAGTGGTGTTCAAGGACATAGCTCAAATTTGTCAATGTCAAACAGCTGTGCTGCACTCTCTGCCTCCACATTCTCCCTCAGTAACAGCGGTTGGGGTGGGCAGTGTTGTAATGATGAGGATGTGAGGTATGTGTGTATTCAGTTTTTATAATTCCAGTTCTGGGTAAATAAATCATTACATAATTGACAAGCCAAAACCTCCATATCTTTGGTTTTTTAGACATACATTTTTTCCATATGCATGCAGTTAATAATAAACCAAAGAAATCAGAAGCCATTGGACAGAAAATTCTCAAGAGACACTACAAAGTATACTATGTCCAGACCTTAATCTAGATTTTTCACATAGTTCTGCACAGGCAGATGAACCTCTCGCTTGAAAAATATTCACCCAAATATGGCAGATAGTGAGAAAATGAGACCCAGATTTTAAAGCATTTAATCCAAGCCTATGTCAGCCCAATTCACTTCAAGAAGCCTCCAAACAAGTCCACACACATACACAAAAAAATGTCTACCTATGCAAACCTTATTCATCTCAACAATGATCGTCCATTTCAGTCATTTACAAAAACTTTTCAAACATCATTCAACTGTCCAAAGCCCCCAGACAATCAACAGCCAGACAAATGTGGCCCCATTGAAAGATGGAATAGCGTGAGGAGAAGTATGCCACCCCCCTCACCGGTGCTGTCAGTGACCATGGGCTCATGCCTGGAGAGCCATGTCTTCCAGTGACCCTGGTACGGCCTGATGCTCCAGGAGTAATTTCAACAGATGCAAATCAGTATCACTGCCAGGCATCAATGTATCTTGCAGCAATCCTTTACCTGGATGAGACATAAATAATTGTGGCTGTTTCTACACTGACAGATCAGCCCGCACTCAGGTACTGGAGAGTGTTTTAACAAGCCTTCAGTTCTCACCTTTAAGGTCCTGGTTTTCATTTCACAGCTCGAGTTCTAGCTCTCTGGGTGCAAGGAACAAGTGATCAAGTGTAGGCACCCTGGCAGCCCACATTGTGCCAGAAGGGTGCAAAAGGTAGCCGGGACTCAAGTTTTGCACAGAAGCATCTCCTAAACATGCAAAGCTCATGTGACCACCTAGTACAGAAGACAGATCATTCACTTGTTCCAGCAGTCCCCTTCACATTGCTACCTGGCGCAGCTTTAGAGATAAATCAGACTTCCAGAAGCGTTCTTTGTTCTGCCTACCTCTAGCTTCACCTCTACTAAGAAGTGTTTACTTCTCAGCTACCTATTTAAAGCAGAGCCTAAGAATGCAAAAGGATGCATGAAAACTTTGTCAGCAAACAGCAGCTCCTTGTGCCATCTCAGTGCCCTGGCATGTGAAGAGGAGCTGGGAAACTTTCCTTCCTGGGGAGCCTGCCGAGCCATATACGCTTTCCCATGTCTCTGAGCTGTCATAGGAGAAACATACTATAAGAAGTCAAGTGGAAGGATTCCTTCATGTTGATTTAGTCCAAAAGTCTTCTGAATTAATTGCTTGAAGCAGTTAGGAAAGCTGATTGTAACAGTTGGAGAGTCACCTTCCTTCATCTTGGTGGAGACTGTTGATTAGGCTTTAGTATAGCACTGCACATGTCAACAACCTACAACATTGCTATTTGCACTAGAGAAGTCTCTTGCCATGTGGTTGGGCTTAACGTGGAAAGAGCCATATGGTCTGCACACAAATTCAGTATATCTGAAGACAAAAAAAATATGCTCAGGAGCTATACATCCCTATTAGACATACTTGGTACCTCTGCTGTGAAACAGACACTTAGCAATAAGGTATCTCTCACAAAAACATCTTCAAAAAACAAAGGATCTCTGGGTCCTGGAAACTACTCTCATAGCTCTACTACCACCTCAAAATCCTCACTTTGCTCTCCTGTCCAGTAGTCTATGTATAATTTTGGGATGAGAAAAAAAAAAAATTACTTATTTGTTTCTGAATAGACTGTAAAAAGAACACTGTGAAACTGAGAAATCTTTGTGATCTGGAGTATTATGGAAAAGCAGACAAAACTGTAATTCTGTTTCTTTCGAGGTTCTCAGCAGAAAGAAGCTGGAGTAAAGTAAAGCCTCTAGAAATTGCCTCGCATGGAGTGAAGCAGCAAGGCAGCACGGAGTCACAAGGGGATGGAGCTGCAGAATGGACCATTATTCACATCAGGTGTGATTATGTTGTGCTGCATTGTTGAGACCAAGTTGAAAGGATTATTTCTGTGTTGTTTTTCTTCACTGTATTTTTATGAGATCAGGTTGTTTGGAGCCTGTTGGCTTACATCTAGGTAGAGAAATATGGATGACTAAATTTAAATAGGTTAACTGTGCTCAAGACTGTCCTTTCAGGTTGCTGAGCTCAGGTTTTTTAATAGTGTTTCGCTTTTCTTTTTTTTTTTTTTTGTTTAAAATACACTTCTGGCATATAGACAGTTTGTATAAAAATGCTGCCATATGACACATTCCTGGTCCTGTACTATTTGCTTTTCATATTGTGGCTGGTAGATCAGTATGCATTTGATCTGTGTTATTTATATTTAATGTTTTTAGTCTTTTAGTTGCAAATTGAGATCTTCCTGGGTTTTGTTTCCCTCACAATAAAAGAAAAAAAAGATCAGTAGGCCCATCCTTTCCCTCACCTGGGGCCATCCTGTGCCAGTGCACTGGAGAGCATTTTTGGCTCCAGCAACAGGTCCTCTTCCCTTCAGGGTGCTGGTGCGCTCTGGCAGGGATACCTTGGGTGCTGTGTCCCGCTGACAGGACCCTCAGCCTGCTGGCCACCCTGTCCAGCTGCCCTGGATCTTAAACACGTTTGGTCCCTGTTTAACTCCTTGGTAGGGATGGCTGTCTTATTTTCTCATGTCATACCAGCTTTTCAAATCGCAGATCAAAAGAAGCATGACAAGGTCCATCAAAAGGACCATCAGATCCCATAGGACAGGTAAGATACTGTTTTGGAGGTTCTTTGTTAACCTGGGCAATCCTTGCCTGTTGTGTGTAGCGGTGTACAGTTGTTTCATGGGTGGTTTTTTATTTGTCATAAGTTTTTGTTCTGCCTTTTTTCTGTTTCTAGCTGTGGCATTATTAGCCCAGCTAGGCTTAGAGCCTACCTCAGACACTGAGCCCACTTGGTTCTTAGCTCTGCACAAGCACAGAATGAAAAGAAATACTCAGCAAAGCCAAACATATAGCCAGATACAGATGGTGGATGAGGACGAGCAGGAAAGGAGATATGGAGGAACTGCTACAAAGCACAGACCAGGCCCTGATTTGGACTGGAGAGATCAGAGAACTATGGAGCATCATGTCCCCAGCTTCCTCACAGAAGACGGGCATGCATGAAGCCAAAGGCAGCATCAGCAGGATGGTTTCAGCTTCAGGCTGTCCTCGGTGCCTTTACTCCTGGCCAGCTGGCATGGCTCTTCATAACCACTCACAGTGTGACCTTCAGCAAGTACAAGTCACGGCAAAGGAGAGGAGAGACTCTGAGGAGAAAAACGTGTATTTAAGGAGAGTTTCCAGCAGCACCAGGGGCAGAACGACAGGAAATACCTGGCTGTTTGATTTAAAATTAAAAGAGAGATGACTGCATCAGGCAGATCTGTCAGAGACAAGGTCAACATGACTGCCTTTGTGTACAAGACAGGGAAAGAGAGGAAGGTCTGATATGATGGAGAAAGGTCAGGCAGTGGATGCAGGGAAAGTGCCTCTGTAAGGTATTACCTTGACTGTATGATAGCTGCCAGAAGAAACCTCAGTGGCATCTCTGCTGCCTGCACTGAGGCTCAAATTTCAACGGGACCTAACAAACTGAATTCTTGAAGGGTGTTGGGTGGCTGACACGGATGGAAAACAACAGCCAGCTCGAGTAGTGTGCATTTAAGACCATTGAAAATCTCTGATAGTGGCACTACTCAAAAGGCCTGCGTTTTCTTAATGGAGAAAGGGGACTAAGAAGGGCAAGATAACAGTACAAGAGTCAGTGATTAGTTTGCTGAATGGACATAAGAGCACTTGTGCTTGCTGCAGCCTCTGGGAGAAGAAAGAGATATTCAGCTAGAGTGGAAACAGAACTAAGGAAACCTCCGAGGACAGTACTTTTAAAAGGATCGGTATTTCTGCAGATATCAATATTCTTTTTTTAGGATAACAGAGTTATCTAAAACAATGGCAGCAAATATCTTGGAAAGAACACTTAATCCTACAGAAATGTGCTTGTAATGACACTGCCATAGACATCATCACATCAGAGGAAGGATAGAAAGCAACTTGAACTTCTGCCTGACCTGCACAGCAGCCCTGGATTCCCAGGGTGACAGAGCTGTCTTGGCTTTGTTTTGAGCTCTTGGCCTTGTTGGTTTCCATATTTCATTGACTTCCCATAGTCCACTGATACCTTCCATGGAGAATTTTTTTCATCCCTTCCCAGTGCTAGCCCTGGTAAAGTGTCATGTTCTTTCAATTATTTTTAACATGTAGACTCCTTCATGTTTCTTTTGTATTTTATTACCTCACTTGTTTTCTTCTGGAGCATCTCCACCAAACTAGTCACTGTAGTGATTGATCCCAATTGCAGTAATTTTTTTCCCAGTATAAAAGAAACCAATAATAATAATAATAATAATCATCATCATCATCATCATCATCATTATCATCATCATCATCATTATCATCATCATCAGTAGTAGTAATAATAATAATACCTCCCCAAACTCTGAAACTAAAAACAAGCATATAATTTTAACACAAAATTTAAGTGCGTTAAATACATTTAGAGTGGCTGATAAGCTGTTGTAGAACTGGATAATATGACCAGTACTGAAGAATCCACTAGATTTTAAATCACAGCTTATGTTCAGAGGACCATAGATCAACAACTGCAATGAAATCTTTAGACTGCCATTTTGGAATTATGTCCATTAGTAGGCCAGAGCAATTAAACCAATTTTAAAGAATGAGAAGTCTGTCAAGATATATATATTTACTTTTGCATATACAGAATATGAGGTTGGATTGAATACAATAATTTTCTCTCAACAGTATATATAGATAAACATTTCCTACATTCTTTTGTGAAGATGTCTTTGAAATGTATTAATTGAAGTTAATTATAGAGGTCTAACACTTCTCGTCATTCAATACTATAAAATTAATGGCCTTTCATTTTTGCCTCTAATGCAAATGATCATGTCATCTCCAACTGCATGCGGCTCTTTTTCTCATATGTTGAATATGATTAGTTTTCCTTAAGCAGAATTAGAGCACATGACCGTTCAGAACTCAAACCTGTAGAGTCACTCATTTTGCAGCTCCACAAGCAGCAGGCAATAGGAGACACCTTGGTCTAAATCACCGTGTTCCCTGAGTAGTTTTTAATTGCCTTTTTGATAAAACTAAAGGTACATTGCCAAGCATCGATATCCGCTTTTGCATTTCTATCTCTATACAATTCATCTTTGCCACAAATCCTTTACCTGCTTTCTTGGTTCTCTCAGGAACATTGCAATCTTTCATGCATTAGATTCAGACTTCTACAAATTGAGTTAGGTCATTCTAACTAGCTCTTGTTCAGATAAATGACACAATTCTTCCCTTGTCTTTTCCTTTCTGCTTTTATATGTATTTTGAAATACATATATAGGTGTACATATATATGGCAATCCTGCTAGTAATTATTACCTTCTTAAAGCATAAATTTAATGCAGTTAATACCTGGGTAGAAACAGAAGTCAGTTCTCAATGATTTATGTTAGGAGTGAAAACACCTGGTAAATCAGAAGTCCACCAGAGCCGAGCGATAATCCAAGACTAAATACCTACTTTGCATGTGGTTTTAATTATTATAAAGAAACAAATATTTGAATCTAGGCACCTCTGTACTTTTAGGAAAATAAGATCCAGATCTGCCCTCTGTAAAGGCCTCTGCAATGCCACCCCATTGTCCGGAAACATGTATTTTTCCAAGGTTCTCACAGTGAACAGCATTGTCAGTCTGTGTAATATGTACTCAGAAGGCTGAGCTTGACTTTAAGTTGAGGATTAAAAAAAGCTGAAAAGCTAAAAGCTGAACCAAAACTATCAAGGCCGGATGATTTCATACAAATCATGTGAAGCTGAGAATTTTGCCTGGTTTTGACAGAGAATCACAGATCTGCCTGTGCTCTCTTGGGAAGGCTGCAGACCAACAGTGAACAGAGAACCACTCTGTGCGGTGTGAGCAGTGTGTACCAAAGCCTGAGCTCAGGATAGCAGGAGAATGGAGGTGGAAACACTGATGCACATGCACGGTACTCCTTGATAGACAGGACTTAGGGAAATTTAGTAGATGCTGCACCAGGGTGCTCTTCTCAACCGAAAAGGAGATCTTATAAAAAGCGTGATCCTGAGAACATTAACATCCTGTTAGGATGGCTCCAAGTCTGAAGCTCAGGGTCACAGATCTCTTTAGGATGCACTGTAAGGAAAGCAGTGGAGATCACTTCAGGATCTCTTCGTAGAGCCTGGAACTGAAGGATCGTCCAAATAAAAAGAGAGAAAAAGAAGTGGTGATGGGAGAACAAGGGAAAAAAAAGCAAAGAACCCTTTTCAGCTTAATTTTAAAATCAACTGGGAGCTGTCATTTTGTATTAACATTAGGCAAATCCATCTCTCTGATGCCTTTGTCCTTTATGCTCCCCCTGGAACACTCTCTAGTAAATTGCTAGGATTCGAGTCCCAGATGATCCCATTCTTATTTGACTATGCTGATGGTTACATAGAAAAAACCCACAGACTTTGAATCCTCTGTGATTCTCTCAGTCCTCTTACAACCCGTCTACTGTTTGATTGTTGATACACTCTCTACTAGGGAAAAACAGGGATTCCCATGGGCTTTGAAATGTTTCAGCAGTCACATCAGTAAGGTGCTACCCTGAGTAGACCTCTGTGCAGCAGCCTGTAACACTGCAATTTGCAGCTTTCGGAAGAGGAGAGCCCAGAATATGGGGTGGCGATGTCACTGTTGTTAGTACTGGTGGATGCTGTCTTTGGAACTGCATCCACCTGATAATATGGTCAATTATTTGACATGACACAGATGATTTTATTTTATTTTGTTTCCTAATAATTCCAGAGAAAGGTGTGATAGAGGGAACCCCAGTCTGTGGAGCATGTCCCTATAGAGATTTGCAGTTGTGCTGCAAGAGCAACTCCAGCTCTGCCCTGCACCAT
This sequence comes from Tetrax tetrax, assembly GCA_009806455.1. Taxonomy (NCBI): domain Eukaryota; kingdom Metazoa; phylum Chordata; class Aves; order Otidiformes; family Otididae; genus Tetrax; species Tetrax tetrax. The sequence continues at coordinate 733,380 of WHYT01018003.1, read as the reverse complement.
GGTGCTGTTCTCTGGGTAGATGTAGTGAAACCCAGGAGAGCCACACAACCACAGGGCGAGCCTTGAGTCAGGGTGAGTGAGCTTGCATTTTCCCTTTCCTCCTCAAGGTTTCAGTGGAGGATTTAACTAAAGCAAGGAGGTTATGGATGAGGTTATTTTGTGTAGCTGCATTTGCTTATCTTGCATTTTGGGGGTCAATATTTTTGAATCTGTGATTAAAAAAATAATCCTCTGCCTACCAGCTCATGTGGTTGATGTCCCAAAGGGTTCCCACCATGCATGGTGAGCAAGCTCCAGGAGTCAAAGTGGGGCAGCAGAGCCATGTTGGGTTATCCACCAGCAGCTTTAGACAGGTTCATAAGTGAAGCCCAGCATTTTTCTCTTTGTCAGAGCAACACCTGGGAGCATCCCCTTGCCGTTTGCAGCCATGTCTCCCAAGGGTCCTTACTAAATGTACAGAAAAATTGCAGTGATTTTGACAACAGCTTATAAAGCTACTGAGATGGGCTATCTAAGGGTGAATGAAACAGGAATCTTTGAAATAATTTTAAAAAACATTCTTGTCTCTGAGTCAAGTTGCAGCAAAGACCTGTTTCCACTGAAATCAGGGAGAGTTATCTGCCACTAAATCAAAGCAGACCTGATTTAATGAGAAGATGTCTATGTCAGCCCATCTTTTCTTGCTGCTTGTCAGACATCCCAGTGGTGCCACAGGACCTATCTGACCCCGGGTAATGTCTTGTCTCTTCCAAGGTGCCTGCACAGCAATGCAGATGGTGGTACAGGAGTGGAAAGTCTCTTCTGAGCAGACTTGCCTATCCCTGCTAGCAGGAAAGGTTTTGACCAAATCTGCACTCATTTACCTACCTTCCACAAGAAGTAACTGTCATCTCATTCTACAGTTACACAGTAACTAAAGTCTAAATAGTAAGTTTAAATGGAGTTAATTTCTGAAGTGCCTTATTTGTAAAATCAAAGTATATTCAGTATAATTTCCATGGTCATAAAGTCCTTGGAGGAAGTGAGATATGCCTGCTGCCCATTTTCTACTTGCTTCATGCCAGTCTATCAAAGATAATTGGAAAGGCAAATTCTTTTCAACATTATCTCTTGTAATGCAGAGTTCTTTTTCTTACTGTTTTCTGAAAAAGCCGCAATGCCGACCTCAGTTCCCTGATGCCTTACATCTACTTGAACATCTGTGCAAGCCCAGTGCTGGTCAGAAGACGACACTCAATCCTGAATGCTACTGAACTGTACTGACCTGATCCAAGAAAATAATTAATTGAATCAATTAATTTTTTGAGCTCATATAGACAGACTGCTGCCCTGGTTTTGGCTGGGATGGAGATAATTTTCTTGATGATGCTGAGATCTGTCTTGGTTCCATTCTGTGATCGCTGCTTAGGATGGGCTATATCAGTCATCAGATCTTTGGACAGTGAAAAGTAGTGCATAATTAATTTTGTATATTCTATTATTATTATTATTATTAAGTTATTATATTTTCCTTTGCTGTCTTAGTAAACTGTCTTTATCTCAACTGACGAGTTTTGCTTTCTTTCCAATTCTCTTCTCTGTTCCCCCTCAGGGAGGGATAGGGTGAGTGAATGGCTGAATGGTACTTAGTTGCTGGCTGGCATTAAGCCATGACAATTACAAAATTATTTTTTTCAGAAAGGCTTTTTTATTTTCTAGATAGATCATTAGTCAATAAAATAAAGGTTTGAGTTTACTGCAACTGTTCACTTGAACTCAGGACCAAAAAATACAGCTTGAAAAGTGGAAAAATATTTAACACTACCTACCTTGCTCTAATCAAACTTATCTCCTCTCTCTGGAAACATTTCAGCCAAAAAAAAATTAGGAAGATGTGTTACAATGTAAAGTAAAAACAAGTGAAGACTCTTAGAACTGTTAGATTTGTGAGTTTTATTTATTTGGCAAATAAATGTGGCAAATGCTGTAGTATTTCCCTGGCGTGCATTCATAGCACTGTTTCCTTGAGGACAAAGAATTGCAGGTGGGTTGAGATTTATTACTTCATACTGCTACCCAAATAGTGGATGGCTGCCAGTTTCTTCATATACGTTGTTTTAGGACTGGTTACTAGTTGAAGTCTTTCTAGAAAGGCTTTTTTCCCTGTTAAATAGCTGTTTGAAAAGTTTGATCATTGTTCGCACTTTTGAATGTCTAAGCATCTTAGTAGAGCATAGGGGTATATATCATAGAATCATAGAATGGTTAGAGTTGGAAGGGACCTTCAAAGGTCATCTAGTCCAACCCCCTGCAAGAAGCAGGGACGTCTTTGACTAGATCAGGTTGCTCAGAGCCTCATCCAGACTGGCCTTGAACGTTTCCAGGAATGGGGCATCCACCACCTCTCTGGGCAACCTGTTCCAGTGCTCTACAACTCACATTGTAAAAAAATTTTTCCTAATATCCAACCTAAATCTACCTCCCTCTATTTTGAAACCATTACCCCTCATCCTGTCACAACAGGCGCTACTGAACAGCCTCTCCCGATATTTCTTGCAGGCCCCCTTGAGGTACTGGAAGGCCGCTATCAGGTCTCCCTGGAGCCTCCTCTTCTCCAGGCTAAACAGCCCCAACTCTCTCAGCCTGTCCTCATAGGAAAGGTGCTCCAGCCCTCTGATCATCCTTGTGGCCCTCGTCTGGACCCTCTCCAACTGCTCCATGTCCTTTTTATGTTGTGGGCTCTAGAACTGGACGCAGTACTCCAGGTGGGGTCTCACCAGGGCAGAGTGGAGGGGGAGAATCACCTCCCTCGACCTGCTGGCCACGTTCCTCTTGATGCAGCCAGGATGCGGTTGGCCTTCTGGGCCGCAATGGCACATTGCCGGTTCGTGTTGAGCTTCTCGTCCACCATCACTCCCAAGTCCTTCTCGTCAGGGCTGCTCTCAATCCATTCTCCACCCAGCCCATATTTGTGCCTGGGATTGCCATGACCCAGGTGCAGGACCTTGCACTCGGCCTGGTTGACCTTCATATTTATCTCCTACCTAAGGCTGTGCATACATTCACTTTACTTAACTGTTTTTCTGGTCCTGCACAGTCCCTTACCTATCCAGGAGAAAGACTGTTACTGATAGCTTTCAGATGTCACTCCCCAGCTAGAAAACAAAGCAGCATACAATGGGGTTTTTTTTGTCTGTATGAGGTTTTCAGGAGGGGAGGAAAAGGGGAAGCATGTCTAACAGGAAACACAAGCAGAGCTCAAGCTGGCTGGGGGTCTTTGCAGGCTGCAGGAGAGGCATAGCAGGCATGGGACCTCCTTGATGTGCCTGCCCAACCTCCAACCTCCCCCCAGCTCTAGATCTAACCTGAGACTGACTGCCTCTGTGGTTTACCTTTGAGAAACACTGGTTTTAAGCAACACAGTTAAAAACATGGTCTCTTTTTTTTGCCTCATAGTGTTTATTCTCTGAATTGGTCTGTAACCTGCGACCTGCAGCTACTGCAGTCCAGAAAGTGCATGAGGTGGAAATGACAGAGGAATGCAGAGAGAAACTAATCACAATAGTACAAAACCAGTTTCCTATAATTTCAGTTAAGTTAACTGAGCAAGTTAAAAGTTAACTGAGCAAGTTAAAAATATCTATGTGGAAAAGAGATCATCTTGAGATCAGTTTATGGCCTCATTTACACCATCAGCACCCCATCAGTAGTGTTAGCTTTCTGGGATTTGTACCATTTCTAAGAGAGTGCACTCTTCCACATGTATGCTGAGCAGCTGATTGTGAGGTCCCTTCATGGTGACAGTGGGCTGGTCCTAGCCCTGGGGTTCATAGCTGGACCACACAGGGACACTCATGCCTCTGTGGGCATATCAGCCCTCATCCCTCAGTGCTGGCTCCTTATTGCTGTCTGGACTGATGACTTTGCCAGATCCATCACACCTCAAAGTGCGCAAAGACAGGTGCCCCACTTCTTGTGTGGTTGGTTCTCAGTGTTGACCAACAACATAGGTATCTTTATACCAGGGGCTGCAAGTTAAGCAACACTCTTTTTTGAGTTGACTGATCTAGCCACCCACATGCCAACAGACCCACTTGTGATGCACTTTTCTATATCATTTTCCTTAGCACTAACACTACTTGTCTGCAATGTCCTTTCGCAGCCATCAACCAGAATCCCTGGATGACGCCTACCACTACCCTCCCTTGTCCAGTGAGCTGCTCACCCAGGGTTTCTTTCAATCTATCTTGCACAGTATTGCTTCAAAAGGTGACACTGGTATCACTAGCGACAGGTTTCTACTGTGAAATTCTGACATCCAAAGGAGTTTAAAATTTATTCTTTCTCTGCTGCTGTCTCAGTGACTGTGCAAGTTGTGACTGAAGCAATAACTGACAGGTTTTGGCAAGTCTAGCTTTTAAGCAACTGTTGAGGACACTGATACCCAGAATAGCTATATAAAACGGTAAATATAAAACAGTTTAAAGAGGAATCGAATGAGTCATATTTATGTTTTATATGAAGAGATAAAAAATGACCATTCTTGCAGATTTTTCCATCTTACAAAGAGGGAACATGCAGATCCATGCATGTCACATTCTGCCATCAGTTAGCAGGGAAATCAGCTGTCTTCAGTGGGGATATGCTGGTATAACTGTGGGCAGTACTTAGGCCTATATCTCCAATCTCACTGAAAAATGTTTTAATTTAAAAATAAAATAAGGCTCTGGGAATGTGGGGGGAATTTTGGAATTTTTAATTAATTTTTAATTAATTTCAAAATTTCCATTAGTTTTATGGAAGAAAGGCCATACACTATAATAATCTGTCAGCTAGTTACTCGTGATTTTGAATCAGATTTAGGGACACAGTCTCAGCCTCTGACTCTTTTGCTTTAGTGAGCAACCAGAGAGTCTAAAGTGGCCTCCAAAGACCTCACACCTATTGGCTTGGGTGTTCTCCACCAGTTTCTGACTCTGGCTTCCAATGGAAAGGGCACACCAGATCTCCCTGCTGAGCACTGCAGCACTGGGTCGGCATGGCAAAAGACATCTTTTAGGAAAATCCATAGTCTGCTGTAAGCTATGTCATACTGCTTTGGTCCCGAGAAAGGTCAATCATGGGCAAAGAGGACAATGAGCTCTTCTGTGTCTGCTCAGCTGCCCAAAGCACCTTTGTTCATTTGTCTGGGGACCCAATCCCACAAGGATTTCTTCCAAAGTGGCACCCTGAGGACAGCATTGCTAGCTGCCAGGTTTGTCACGTCCCGCTGGCTCCCAGATGTGATTTGTTTGATGTACAAACAAAACTTTGTATTCCCTCAGTCCTGGTCTTGAAGATTCAAGTGAATTTGACAACCAGTCTGGGCTCTTTTTCCTTTACTCTGGTAATAACATGTGAAAGTTGAAATTCAAGATTTTCCACATAAATGCTATCTTACATATTTTACTTTTCTCCTTTGTTTAGAGATATAGTCAAACATGGGAGTTTACTGAGAAGCCGACTGTGAACTAGGAGTCACCAGCACCAGGGACCAGGACTTTGTAGAGGCATGATCAAGGTGGGACAAAGCTGTGGCTGATGCTGCACCTGGTGCTACTCCTGCTGAAACCAATAGCCAAACCATTTCTGTGCCAGTAGCAGCACTGGGAGGAGAGTGGAACAGTGGGGATGGAGAGCTGAGATGAACTGACAGTGGTAGGATATGATCCATGAAGCAACAAAATATAGTAGCAGAAAAGGACAAGGACTACTCGTGGCTGTACAGGAGGAAGGGGAATCCTGCAGCTGTGTGCGACCTTAGAATCACAGAATCATAAAATCATAGAAAAGTTTGGTTTGGAAGGGACCTTTAAAGACCATCTAGTCCAATCCCCTTGCAAGAGGCAGGGACATCTCCAACCAGATCAGGCTGCTCAGAGACTCATCCAACCTGGCCTTGAATGTTTCCAGGAATGGGGCATCCACCACCTCTCTGGGCAACCTGTGCCAGTGTTCCAACACCCTCATTATAAAAAATTTCTTCCTTATATACAGTCTGAATTCACACTCTTTTAGCTTAAAATTATTACCCCTTGTCCTATTGCTACAGGCCCTACTAAAAAGTTTGTCCCCATCTTTATTATAAGCTGCCTTTAAGTACTGAAAGGCCACAGTAAGGTCTTCCCAGAGCCTTCCCTTCTCCAGGCTTAACAACACCAACTTTCTGAGCCTTTCTTCACAGGAAAACTCCTCCAGCCCTCTGATCATTTTTGTGGCCCTCCTCTGGACCTGCTCCAACAGGTCTATGTCTTTCCTGTGCTGAAGGCTCCAGAGCTGGATGCAGTACTGCAGGTGGGGTCTCACGAGAGCGGAGCAGAGGGGCAGAATCACCTCCCTTGACCTGCTGGCCATGCTTCTTTTGATGCAGCCCAGGATATGGTTGGCCTTCTGAGCTGGAAGCACACGTTGCTGAGTCATGTCCAGCTTTTCATTCACCCGTACCCACAAGTTCTCCTGCTCTGGGCTGCTCTCCATCACTTCATTCCCCAGCCTATATTGATACTGGGGGTTGCTCTGACCCAGGTAGGGCTTGCACTTGGCCTTTTTGAATCTGATGTGTTTCACATGGGCTGACTTCTCAAGATTATCCAGGTGCCTCTGAATGGCATGTGATACTTCAGATGTGTCAATTGTACCACTCAGCTTTATGTTGCCTGCAAATTTGCTGAGAGTGCACTTGATCTCATTACATCATTGATTAAGATATTAAACTGTACTGGTCCCGGTACAGACCCCTTGGGGACACCATTCACCACTGATTTTCATCTGGACATTGAATCATTGACCACTACTCTCTGAATGCGACCATCCAATCAATTCCTTAGCCACAGTCCATCCTTCAAATGCATATCTCTCCAATTTAGAGGGAGGATGTGTAGGGGACTATGTCAAAGGCCTTACAGAAGTCCAGACAGATGACGTAAGCAGCTCTTCCCCTGTCCACTGATGTAGTCACTCCACCATTGAAGGCCACTATATTGATCAGGCAGGACTTGCCCTTGGTGAAGCCATGTGAGGTGTCTCAAATCACCTCCCTGTCCTCCATGTGCTTTAGCATGGCTTCTAGGAGGATCTGTTCCACGGTCTCTCCAGGAACAGAGATGAGACTGACAGATCTGTATTTCCCAGTCCTCCTTTTTACCCATTTTAAAAATGGGTGCAATGTTTCCCTCTTCCAGTCACCAGGGACTTAATCCTGACTGCCATGACTTTTCAAATATCATGGAGAGTGGCTTGGCAACTACATCAGCCCACTCCCTCAGGAGTCTGGGAGGCATCTCATCAGGTCCCATACACTTATGTATGTTCAGCTGGTCTCAAACCTGACCTGCTTTAACAGTGGGAGGGACTTTGTTCCCCTAGTTGCTGTCCGGTGGTCCATCCACTTGAGAGGTGTGGGAAGAGAGGCTGCCAGTGAAGAATGAGGCAAAAATGTTGTTGAGTTCCTCAGCTTTCTCCTACTTGTTTTTTATCGGTTTGCCAGTCATGTTCATTAGGCAGGTACACTTTCTTTGACCTTCCTTTTCTGTTTGATATACCCATAGAAGCCCTTCTTGTTATTCTCAGCATCCCTTGCAAATTCAGCTCCAGCTGTGCCTTGGTCTTTCTGGCTCCATCCATACAAAACTGAGCAGCATCCCATAACTCTTCCCAGGATACCCATCCCTGCTTCCACTGCCTGTGCATTTCCTTCTTGCTCTTCAGTTTGACCAGCAAGTCTTGACTCATCCATGCCAGTCTCTTGCCTGCCTTTCCTAATTTTTTACACCTGAGGATCAAGAGCTCTTGTACTCTCTAGAAAGCATCCTTAAATATGTGCCAGCTCTGGCCTTCTCCCTGTCCCTGAGGGCAGTTTCCCAGGGGGTCCTACTGACTAACTCCTTGAACTGCTGGAAGTTTTCTTTCCTAAAATTTGAAGCCCCAACTTTACTCTTTGACTCATCCATATCCCTCAGGACTGTGAACTCCACCAGCGTATGATCACTGCAGCCCAGGCTGCTTCCAATCTTGACATCACTGATTAGCTCATTTGCGTTGCTGACCATGAGGTCCAGTATCGCATCCCCTCATCTGTGGTAGGAGATGTCTATTTCCTGGCTTAGAAAGTTATCCTCAATGCTCTTCCAGGAGTCTCCTGGACTGCCTACAGCTCAACATGTCACTTTTCCAGCAGATGTCAGAGTGGTTGAAGTCCCCCAGCAGGACAAGAGCCTGTGAGCATGATGCCTTCTTTAGTGGAGTAAGAAGGTTTCATCAACAGGCTCCCCTTGATTGAACAACCTGTAGTAAACATCAGCCACAAGGTTCCCTTTGTTGCTTCTATCTCTAATTCTTACCCATAAGCTTCCAGTCTCCTCATGGCTGTTCTTCAGTGATAGCTCTTCACACTCTATCAATATCTTGATGTAGAGGGCAGTGCCTCCACTTCTCCTGTCTGTTCAGAACAGCCTGTAGCCATCGATAGCCACACTCCTGTCATAGGATTCATCCCACCAAATTTCAGTAATGGCAACTAGGTTGTAGCTTTTTATCAGCACAGTGGCTTCCAACTCCTACTCTTTGTTGCCCATGCTGCATGCATTGGTGTAGAGGCACTTCAGGTTGGCTGTCAGCTGTGTCACCTTCTTAGAGGAATACTCCTTAATTCCTTTGAGGTATTTCACCACTGCTGGATTCTATTACTTCAGGAGCCCCTGTCTCATCTTCATAAGACTATTTTATTCTAAAATAAAGCATCTTTACCCAAGTGTCACTGTATATCTGATACATCTATGTGAATCTTTGCAATTAATAGGTTAAGATGAATTATACTCTTGAAAATTAAGAATGGCTTAGATATATCTCAGTTTTCCAGATAAAGAGGGCTTCTGGCTGCCAGCCATGAACTAGAAACATTTACCTCTAGGTTCAGGAGTTTCAAGTCACCAGCCATGAATTGTCCACTTAGTTTAATGAGTTGTGCAGAGGGCACAGAGCCAGTCTAGTGACATGCCATCACTGCTCAATAAATAAAATTAAAAAATAATAAAATAAAAATATTCTCTTCACATTTATCTTTAAATCACCTACTTAATCAATAACAAGGAACATAGTGACTAACTAAGGAATTGCATTGGAGCCTATTCATTTTAACACTTGTCAGCTAACTCTGGAAGGATTATCACCAAAGCCAATTCTTGAAGTATGAGTGTATACCTCACTTAGGCAGCTTGATAAGAGAATGGCCAGAATGGGAAGAGGTGCACCAATTTAACTAAGTAAGACCCATTCAGTAATGATACTTGCCATACTGCCCTTCTCTTGGAGACTTCAGAGGAGGTATGTCACTGCTTTCCAAGATAACATTGCCCCAATAAAATCAGTATGTCCTTGTCTCCTACATCAGGCATCAGCATGTAGGCACTTTAAATTACGTTTCCCTTGAAATCAGTGAAGGCACAAGGGTACTGGATTGAGAAGACTCAGGCTGGACTGAGTCTGTCACTCTTCCCCATCTTTGTGATATTCCCCTGCACAGAAATCGCTTAGAGCCACAGGCTAAGAATCAGAATTAGAAGTGAGCAGCATAGAAGGCGAGGAGCCCCTGAACAAGGTAATTATCTCCAACTGGGTCAACCAAAGCCTCGTAAATGTTTAGCTCCCCATATTTTTCCTCTTCAGCCACAACTAACGGTAATAATTAATGGAAAACCTTATGGACAATGCCTTATTTCAGATACTTATCAGCCACATCCACCTGATCTGTGGTGTGCCCTGCACTGCTGCCTTGCTCTGTAATGGTGGGGTGCTGTCTGCAGCCACCTGCTCTGCCATTGCAGCTACTTGCCCAAGGCCTTCTGAATCCCCTGTCTCTTTTGGGGTATGGACTTGCTGTTAAGTTTGGTGCAAAGTATTTCCCTTGGGCTGGTAAATTCATGTTGCCTAAAAGGCTACTTCTTATGATACTACTGCTGCCTGCAAATATTATTTCCCTTTCTAGATTCTGGCAGATTCATTTTGGAAAGTGCAGAGGAATACTGGGTTCTCAGCATATATGTTGAGGCTTTTAATGTTACTAGTTCCCATGGACTCTCACATGAGTTTGAAAGCATGCCGGCATTCCGGCTTTGGGTGCTCAGTGGGACAAAATGTTAGCATGTGACATCCATGCTTCATTAACCACCTTCAGGGAATGCTACATGCAGGCTAGACTCTAGCTCCACAGGCTGGTGAGGTCCATTGGAGAGCCCTGGGGGTGGGAGTCCTGCGGTTTCAGAGTTTGGAGTCATCGCAGAGCTCCCTCAAAGGCTTTCCTGTGCCCTGAGTTCACCTCGTTCCCTAAGCACTGCTGGATGCTTAGGAGGATTTCTTCCCTCTGGGAAAGAACTGAAAGCGGTAAACAGAAAGTGTAGGGAAGGCTCCTGCTGTGTTCAGCTGAATTAGAAAATTAGAAGGCCAAGGAATTTCTTGATTACTTGGTTAATTCAAAAGTCTGTGCATTTGGGGATTTTCTTACCCTGAATAAATGTAGCCTATTTTTAAACATTTCTCTTTCCTTTGCATCTTTAAGCAAGCAGCATCTATACTGCTTAGACACACTGTTGCTTAAAAAATTCTGCTGTGCTACTGCGGACACAGGAGTTACCAAGGAAAAATAATTGTCCCTTTTAACTATCATTACTAATCGGGCACGAGAAAACTCCATCCCTCCACTGATTTTGATTGGTCCCTTAGTTGCAGTGTTATTAATTACACAAGTTATTGTACATCAGTTTAGTGGTAGCTCTGTCTCCCTGATTCTTTGAGTTAACTCTTTCATTTGCAATTTCCCACTGGAAATTCAAAGTCAAGTCACTGAATTTGAATGCAAATAGTTACCATGGGCAGTTTCTGCAAACCAGAGTAAAATTATTAAAAGGAACTAGTGGCGTCATCTTGATGTGCTTGTGCATCTTTTCCTTGGAAGAAAATCAGAAAACACTTAAGATTGTATTTACATAGCAACACCCAGTGCTAGGGTTCTGACTTGCACATATTGCATGGAAAATAAAAGGGTTAATTTAGTCCTCTAATCTATTGTTATAAGCCTAATTATTTTTCATGTCTTCATTTCATTAATGAATTGCTGCTTTTTACATGCATCTCCTTCCCCATTGCTTTTGTTTAAACCTCCTGGTGGGAAGGGATAGATTAATTTTGTTGTGCCTTAATGAAACTGTATGCTACATTAGATTTAACCATTTGGCATGCACTGCCAACATCACCATTATGCATAATAAATTACTTTTTGTGAGTCCCAAACTAACGCAGACCTTCGCTGTTCCTCTGTAGATATTGCAACAACACAGCTGGCAGACACACCAAGTTCAATCATCTTCAATCCTTGAACTTGCTTGGAAACCTAGAGCTTGACAAGAATGCAGCTCTGAAATTTTTCATGAAGAAATGGGAAGCTGACTTTAAAGAATGCAAGTGCTTTTAAGAGAAGAGGTGGAAAGCTCATTGAGTTTTGCTGTTATCCACCATTAACTGTGTTTGATATGCATATGCCTATGGGTGGATGTGTGTGCTGGGTCTGCAGCCACATGCAGAACTCCCAAAGATGCAGTGTGTGCTTCGCACCAGGACCAGCCAACCTTTCTGCCCCCTGTGCAGTTTACCTACGTGTACGTGTGTAATGCAGATTAACATCTGTTTCAGCTGCTGGAACTTTTAACATGTGAACTCTTTGCATCAGCAGCCAATGTGCTGACCCTGACAGGATTTCTCTTGCCCAGCTCACTGCCAGTGAAGTGACATAGGAAAATAATGAATTAAATGTGTAAATCAAGCTCCCTTCTCCCAAGTCCAACATCTTGTCACCTCCAGTTTCTCTGTTTGCTGTTCATCAAAGGGGCTCAGCCTGTGTACCACCAGGGCACCCTACGCAGTTCTTCAAGAGTCAGACACTTGGTGGCTCCTTTCACCACTCCTCCAGACACCTGGCTACACCTGGAGACATGGAGGTCCCAGGCATGACCTGCAGCAGCAGGACCCTTTCCCAGGAGTACGACAGCTGAGTTGTCCAAGCACAGGAGAACAGAATGTGGTCCCGTGTACGGACTCCTGAGCCTTGTTCCAGGTCCAGTTAATATCTGACCTTTGCAGCTTAAACTCCATCACACCCACATCTGTCATCCCATTCATCTGGCACATCTTACTGTCAGGAGAGTTACAGTTTGTTTTTTTTTTTTTGTCAGGGAGTAACAGAAGTTGTTTGAACCAGGAGATAAAACAGAAATACCCCAGTATGTCTCTGTAAATCACTAATTGGCTGACATGCACTGAAGAGCTTCTAATGGCAACACCTGCCTTGCTGTCTTGTCCATCTCCACCACCACCCACCTTCAGCCTCCATGTCCCCAGCGCTGAGCACTCAGCTCTCCCTCCATGTGTCCTCTCTGAGCTCTGGTCACCACTCTGTCCTTGCTGGAAAGAAGAAAGTTAACCCCAAAGCAGCACTGAAGCCTCAGGTAGAGAGCATCAACTCTGTGGGCGCTGTTTTGTTCGCTATATTCTCATTTAACTCATGAAGAGCTTAATGTGCCTGTTTACACAGGAAGAATTTACACAGCTAAGCAAGTTAAGCAGCATTTAGACCACTGTTTCTGAAGCAGATTGAATGCAAGAATGATCATGCATTTATAATACAAAGAGATTTTATTTTCTTCTGGTACCAGGAGATGGTTTCAGATCACTTCAGTGATTGTTGTCCCTACCTCTATTTTAATTTTTTTTAACCTTAAAATCCTTCTAGAAGTTCTGCATCTGCAGAAAACCATCTCTGTTGTGACAGAATTTAGTCAGTTGAGTCTAACTTTGAGGTTGACCTTGCTCTGAGCAAGGCTGTGTGGTTTCCAGACAGTCCTTGCAGTTCCACAGCCCCTGTGACCTCCAGGGACAGTAAACATTCAGATTTTCTCCAAACTTCTGACCGAAGCCTATAGAGGTGGTTTCCACATACACATGAGGGCAGCTTCTACTTCATAAAACAGCTGGGGGAAGGAGTTACTCCTTTTTCTTCTCTGTCCTATCAGCGTGGTTAGTTCTTTCCCCAACACCTAGTTACAATTTCCACTTTTGCCGCAAGGGGATTAATTTCATTTTGAGAAGTCAGCCTTACCTACCACAGCCTAGACTCTTTCTGGCCAAAGGTTAAAGAGAGGAGGTTATCATAACAAACACTTAGAGGGAAGGCATAGTCTGTAATAAGAACATCTTGCACTCTTTTTCTTCTTTTATCAGTACTTATTCTGTGTAGCTGGTGCATAAAATGCATAAAATACCTTTAAAAGAGGACTGGGCAGCAACCTTCTCCCTTCCTCCCTGACTCCTGTGTCACCCAATCTGCCTCTTCTCTTCATGACTGTTTGCTGTGCCTTTCTCTTAGGGACTGTTTGTTCCCTTTATCCTGCCAGGCGTGCTGAGCCTCACCAGGGCTGCCTGCTTCTCCCCGTGACCTGATGTAGATCGTTTGGGTGGCTCTTCCAGCTGCTGCATGCCTAAAACAACTTTTCTGTGCCAACAAAGTATTTCGTAAATGTAAAATTTCATATATGTAAACATACATCTCTAAATGTATAAACACACATACATACACACATATAAGCATATGATTGTGTGTGTATGTGTATATATACATATATGTATAGATATGTGAATACACACATGACATTTCCAAAGTTTTTCCCTTGTAACCAATGACAGTGCCCTTCTATTGGGGGATATTTTCCTCCTTTCTGAGCACGTGTGCTGTCTCAGTCTTGCAGATGCTTGCTATTCCTTCTGAACACGTGTGTGGAAGCAGCCGTTTTAATCTTCCCTTGTAATCACCTCCCAGAAGCCCAGACTCTGAATTTGTGAGAGGTACAAAGATTGTACACAGTACAGTGACAGGACTCTGAAATGCTGGCTGTGTTGTGTCTGTGCCAAAATAGCTGTTATAAACACCAGTGTGTATGATTAGCTGAATGGGGTGCTCAGATACAATCTGGCACTGGGCAAAACAAAGCACTGGGAAAGCTTCTTCTATGAACCCTTCACTGATCAATGTTTAGAACTCATCAATAAAAATTAGGAGCTATTAATCCTGCACACATTCCTTGCAATTTTTAATGACAGACATCAAGAGTAATAGGTACAGTGCAAGCTGCAAGAGGGGCTTGCTATAAAACTAGATTTGCAGAGATACACTTTTCTTTATCCAAACGTCCTTGAAAAATGTGAACAAAAATGCTTGACAACATCAAGACAAGGTCAGCTGGCAAGGTTCTTTTCCAAGAGATCCTTCTTTGTTTTCCAACAGATTGTGAACAACAAGAACTGGGACCTGAAGGGAATTAATGCACAAAACCTGCATTAAAGTTACATTAAGGGGTACACCGTAAAGTCTGATTTACTTTAGATTTGTGAAAGCACGGAAATTTATTGTCATAGCTGAGTCTCTCAACTGACAGTCTCTATTTAACTCCCACATGACTGCTCCATCACTGAGGATCTGGGGATATTTAACTTCAGGCCCTTCCCTCAGTGCCTTTTGGTGCTCAGGCCCAAACAAGCAGCTGTCTGCTGCCTCCACTGATCTGAAGGGAGGTCCAACAGCCTTCCTGCATCTCCATGCATGGTGTCTGGTGCAGATGACTCAAGAAACTAACTCATGTATTTGCAGAAACTTTGTACCATGGATACATCTGCTGGGTTTTTCAGGTTTTTTTTTTTTTTTTACCTTCAACTTTAAGAAACAGTAGATGCCAGCTGAAGAACAGTGGAAAACACAAACCTCTGTGGCTCCAGTGCTAGCAGGAATGCTCGGGAGAACAGTCTGTTTAGCACTTCTCGTCCTGAGAAGCTGCAGAGGAAACCGGTAAGTATCCAGTGACTGCAGATTGGCCATGTAGATGTGCCAGGACAAGGAGATTTGAGTGAAGGATGTTAGCATGACTGCCTTGCTGAATGAAGTTCTCAGTCTAAATACAGAGATGAAAAGGTTTTACTCCAAGTTAGGAGTTTAGGTTTTTTCCTCTGGGGAAAAACAAATAGCATAATTTCCAAGTACTGTGAGGTTCTGCTCCATCTGATGGGAGTAATGGACTTGGAACCTTCAGAAACACCATAGATACCACATGGAGGAGCACCTAGCTGGTTGCGCAGCACTCAGAGCAGTCCTTAGAAACCCCCAGAACATATGCTGAATCCTAGAGGTAAATCAGCTGTGAGGGAGCTGTAATGTTGGCTGTCAGGATACCTTGGTTATAGTCTCAGCCTAGGGATTAGAGTTGGGTCTGCAGATCATGTAATCAGGAATTTCAATTTGGCATCCAGAGGGAGTTGACTTAGATATGTCACTTCAGAGACCTAGGTCCTCCTCCCTGGCAGAAGAACGTAAAGCCTAGCTCAGTAACAACAGTGGTGCCTTGTGGAAATATTAGCAACAGTCTTTGGAAGAGATGCTCTTAGAAATTCTGGCTTTCAGCCCAGTACAACTTTTTTTCAGTTACACAGTGTCTTAAACAGGGAAGTTTTCCTCTCACATTTCACCATATCTGCAACTAGTACAGGAGTAGGCGTGATATTTGGCAATCCATGAAGTTAAGGACATGTACTGTAGGAGATGAAAGGTAAAATTTAGCCCACTGCCTTGAGGTGAGAATGTCATTTTATGAATTTTAGACCTCCTTACAGCATTCACATCACTCAGGCCAACATTTTGCATGGAGTGGTGCCTATAGTGACACAGCAAAGCCCATGCTTGGGCCCATGAGGATGTTTTAGAGGGGCTGACTGTTTGCCTGCCTCATCCGTTTCTACAAAACAAGGCTGGGAAGATTCACTGTGAGGTCCCATATTTCTAGTCAGGTGTTTGTCACTGAGCATCAGCTCTTATGTTCTTGCAGAGAGGTGAAGGGAGAGTTGCTGGAAACAGGGGTAATCCCAATGAGAAGGCTAGTAGGAAGCAATCC
This sequence comes from Tetrax tetrax, assembly GCA_009806455.1. Taxonomy (NCBI): domain Eukaryota; kingdom Metazoa; phylum Chordata; class Aves; order Otidiformes; family Otididae; genus Tetrax; species Tetrax tetrax. Next base: position 717,382 of record WHYT01018003.1, on the reverse strand, counting down.
CAGGCAAAGGGCCCTTGCAGACCTCTTGCAGAGGCCTTTTGAAGCATTACTAGTTAATTGCCAGCATCTAGATGGGCACATGGGCACAATCTGGTGCCTGAGGAGTACAGAGCCTCTGAGCCAGCTTCCCAGTCCATGCCAACTCTCCACTCCAACCTGCACCCCAATGTCAGTGTGCAGGGCAAGTCGGAGAGAGCGAGCCTGCCTCGCTAAAACAGGCTCATTTGAGTCACTGTGCTACCTACACAGTCCGGCTGACCCCAGGCTGTTTCTCTCTCAGCCCCAGATCTGCCGTTTGCCTTCTGCTGTTTCGCAATCACCCTAAATTTATCATTGCATAGAACCGTGGACCACCATCACATCTGGCTTCAATCAAAAGCCAGTAATGAGTGGAATGAACACCGTTTAGATGTTTGTGTCAGGCTGCTAATGTACAAACTGATATTGAATTAAACTTTTAACAGATAAAGATAGTTGCTAGTGAACCACAGATGGTGCATTACCAGTGTTGAGGGGACATCTGCCTCTTTTTCTAAGGTATTCTAATGCTTGTCATCAGAAGGAGCATCAACTGTCTCTGGAATAGTTAGATTCAGGGAGACTTCCAATCTTTGATCTTGGCAGTATGCAAACTAAGGGTAGTTTATTTTCATTTCTCCAACATCATCTTTTAAAAACTCATGCACACTGTTTTGGAAATTGGAAATAAAATTGGAATTTTACATGAGTTGACTTGAGTTAGCATGACTTTCACGCGATTGGTTAAAAACAAGATAGTCCTCCTGCCAATAAATGTGGTAAACGTAAAAGCAGGAGATTAGGACACCTTAAAAGTGCTCTGGTGTTCTACATGCATGCAGTCAGTGAAGGAGGGAATCTCTTTTCCCATCCCTGCCTCTGACATGTGTTTCCACTGCCTGTCTTGAATCCAATTTCACAATCAAATTGTTGCGAAGTGTGTCAGACCAGCCTGCTGACTGAATAGAGAGCCAGTTACCAAAATAAAAACACGTCAGTAATCCTCTAAATGTGCTATCCTGGGTAGAAAGTGGTCAATCTTACACAGGTGCAGCACAGTTGAACCAGGGGCCTAAGAATTTTTGGGGTAGCTGTAACCAAGGACCACAAAAGCATCCTGGCCACATACAAAAGCAGAAGTTTCAGAGCTGCCCAACTCCCAGAACTTTGCTTAGACCATCAAGCTACAACATATTTTTTAAGTTTCCTGGTTTAATGGCAGGAACAGTTTTTTAAAGATCATCTATGCTCCTACTTTAAAAATATGGAAGAATTTTCTTGTGGTGTAATACTTCTCTTAACTAGCATAAAATTCAGCAGAGGGCCAGAATAAATGTCTTTTGAAAAGATACAAACATTGACATTCATTTATCCAGCAGACCATAGCCAGAGCCATGCTTTTATATTCACACAGGTCAACTTTGTAAATACAGTAGATAATTCTTGAAATTCATGTAATGCCCTCAACAGAATTGAGTGCTTCTTTTTTTTAACGATGTTCGGTGTATTAATGCCACAGATGCTAGGAAGTAGTTCCAAGAATGAGAAAAAAAGTCCTGGAAATGAACCAGTACCACTCCCGTAACAGGGGCACAAGGCCCATGTGGGAAGGGCCATCTCCACTAATAAGCTTTCTCTGTTAACTTTGGTTCCATTCACAGGAACCAGCAATGCATTTTCAATGTTGTCTGTCAGTGGCTGCTTCCACCCAAACTAATTCAATTTCCATTTCACATTTCTATACATGTCAGTTGTTATAACAGACCCTGAATGTCTTCCCTTTTCAGGCCCTACATTGCAGTTTTAATCGGGCTGTAATTGCCCAGCAAAGGAGGACATGCTCTGGAGAGACCCCTCCCAGCTCCAGACTGGGAGCAGGAATTGGGAGTGCTCAGATCAGCCCAAAGTACTGACATCCCCAAGCTTTGGGTCCAACACTTCACAGAAACATGAGAAATCACCACTGTGTGCTCTTCTGCCTCTTTGCATTTAGGTCCAACCTGACTTCCACCAAAGTCAGTATGATTTAGAAGTTAATTTCAGTGGGATCCTTCCTGAATCTTACCTGGTCATTGCTGGGATGAGATGCAGAAGTACTGAAGTAAAGTCTTACGTGACAAGTACAAAGATGTAAAGCAACAGAAGAAAAAGACCCCTGACCTGCTTTGCTCCAGGTCCTAGGTGTTCCCATGTGCTCTCCAGCACAGTATTATCTCTCCAGCATTTGCTTGTTCTGATGTGACCCTGAACACCTGAGCAAGCAGTACTACAACCAAGATCCTTTGCAGACCCATCATTTTGACACAGGAGCTAGCATATGCCTATTGCTAACAGCCTCTTAGAGTGGGAAAGAGCAGAAAGAAAACGAAAGCTTGAGCCAATTGTTTGCTTATTCATGGCATTTAGTGTCTGCCACACAAATTGGCAGTTGACCAAAACCAAATTGGATGTTAACTAAAATGTGTCCCTTTGTCAATTGCATCACTACAAATACTGTACAGGGAACTGTAATGGTCCTTGTAGGCTCTCCCGACTTCCCAGCTACCACAGAAATCACAGCAGGAGAAAAGGTAGGTGAGAGATAATTTTGCCCTCATTTTTTCTGCATTTTTTTCTATATTTCTTGGAACTGCCTCATCGCTGTTTTTCATCAATGCTGTGACGTTAATCTCCAATCCTGGCTTGTTTGGGGTCAGCTAGTTTGTACATGTGTATGTGTATGTCTATGTCTATGTTTATGTGTATATCTATGTCTATTACTAATTTAGGTTTATATCTTCTATTTCTATTTCTATTTCTGTTTCTGTTTCTATTTTTATTTCTCTATATTATTTCTATTTCTATTTCTATTTCTATTTCTATTTCTATTTCTATTTCTATTTCTATTTCTATTTCTATTTCTATTTCTATTTCTATTTACATTTATTTTTATTTTTATTTTTATTTTTATTTTTATTTTTATTTTTATTTATTTCTAAATAAAAACTATTTAAGATATATTAACTTGAATTTTCTGACATTTTTTTTTACTAGGTTTGTGCTGGCAAGACATAGAACAAAAAAAAACCAGAAACCCTCCCTTTATTTTAAACATAGAGGAAAAATACAATTAAAACCAAAGGAGAAATCAACAATCTATCAGAACTGAAATGTTTTCTAATAAACTGGACATTTTTTTCCCAAGTAGCCCATGTAACCTACTATTATTTTTAAAATTGCTATATTAATTCTGTGACAAATATGCTTATTTTGTATTTGTACTCTAAGTGCATTATGGCAAAAAAAAATAATTTCACTGCTAAATTACAGTTACCAGAGTAGAGAAATTTGGTGTTGTATTTCTTTGGGCATGTCAATAGCTTTTAGATAGCCATTTCAAAGTTTTCTTGGTAAGAAATGGAATTTTCTAATGCTTGTTATTTCAGAGTTGATGGAATATGCATTCCCTGACAACTTAGATATTTTGGAGTATCCCATCCAAGCATAAATTTCAGAACTTTTTTTAGTCACCAATTTCTTCAGGGTATTACAGTCATTGAACTGCTATTTACTCTGTGCAGTATG
>WHYT01018003.1:601040-702535 GCA_009806455.1 Tetrax tetrax | reverse complement strand
TTTTTTTACTAGGTTTGTGCTGGCAAGACATAGAACAAAAAAAAACCAGAAACCCTCCCTTTATTTTAAACATAGAGGAAAAATACAATTAAAACCAAAGGAGAAATCAACAATCTATCAGAACTGAAATGTTTTCTAATAAACTGGACATTTTTTTCCCAAGTAGCCCATGTAACCTACTATTATTTTTAAAATTGCTATATTAATTCTGTGACAAATATGCTTATTTTGTATTTGTACTCTAAGTGCATTATGGCAAAAAAAATTAATTTCTGTGATTTCACTGCTAAATTACAGTTACCAGAGTAGAGAAATTTGGTGTTGTATTTCTTTGGGCATGTCAATAGCTTTTAGATAGCCATTTCAAAGTTTTCTTGGTAAGAAATGGAATTTTCTAATGCTTGTTATTTCAGAGTTGATGGAATGTGCATTCCCTGACAACTTAGATATTTTGGAGTATCCCATCCAAGCATAAATTTCAGAACTTTTTTTAGTCACCAATTTCTTCAGGGTATTACAGTCATTGAACTGCTATTTACTCTGTGCAGTATGTGAAAGGATTTGTATAAAATTTGTAGAAGTTGAAACAGTTTTAGAATGTATGAAATAGGTTCGTATTATCAACTATTTATATGAACTATGAAGCCAGTGATTAAAGTATATGTATGAGATTAAGAATGGAAATGAATATGAGTCACAAGCTCTTCTGATGTGGAGAAGGACAGCAATCATTTAGATGAGAGACCTCTTAAGTGGATAAAAAAATTCTCATTAGTTTTGATTTGGCACTGATTCAACTGACTTAAAATATATTTTATTTTCCTATGATTCTGTGGTTTAACTAATTCTGCTTCTGTTCCATTGTAGGATAATTAAAAAACCCGGCTCAAACTATTTCTCTGCCACAGCCATGCAGTGCCATTGATGCAAACCTTCATAGCTGAAAGGAAAATGGGATCCATTAACTTAATATTTAAACGGTTTTCAGTGTTTTATTAGACATTTTGAAGTTTTTGCTGTACTTACTCAGGAAGTTTTTATGTGGTCCTTCAGCTGAAGAACAGTACATACTAGAATGGCTTTTGATCATAATTGTATTGACTCAACCTTTCAAAATAAAGTTTCCTGTCTATCTGGTATGACATGAAAAATGTGCTTTACATAATAGATATTAGTCTTCATCCACATTTCCTGTACTAAACCTAGACTTTTGGAGCAGTATCCTTATTTCTTTCTGTCCACTTTTAATATGATTTATTTTACCAGTCAGGATGTAAAATACCTGTCATTGTCAGAAACTGCTTTTAACTTCCTTTCCAAAGCATAGCGTAACATCTATAAAGCCATGCGTTTTCTGCCTCTTACCATCCAGTGAAAGCCTGTCCTGCTTACCGTTAGTTTTATTGCTGACTTTGCTAGACGCAGGACCGAGCCTTTGGCGGGCAGTACTGCACATGTAGCTCATTGCCACTGCACTTTGGCTTTGCCCTCACTGAGGGGGCTCCTTGAGAGGCGACCATGTGGTTGCAATGTGGGACAGGTGTTACACACCATGGGGCTGCAGAGACGGGCTGGTATCACCCATGATCCCAAAACTTGGCTTTGCCATCCAAGCACTTACTCTCCCATAGCCAGGTGCCTGACTGCAATGGCAGCAGACCTGCAAACCTCCCAGTAAAGGTGCTTTTTGCAGAGCTTCTCTGCCAAAATGGCAGAGCAGTTATTGGTGAATTGCTAGGCAGCAATGCTGCTGGTGGAGGCTGTGCCCTCGCCGGACAGCCTGCATGGTTGGATGATGCTCAGAGGAGTCAGCAGTCAAGTTGTGTGGGGAAAGAAAAGTCAGAAGTATAAGCATGGGCAGAGTAGTCTTTTCAGATTGAACAGTGAAAGAAGATGATCAGAGGAACGAGACCTGATTTCAGCTGCAGCCTCAGCTAACCAGTCAGTTAGAAGGAGGCTTTTCCTGAACCACTGCAATACAGGATTGGGCTGTCTGGTTTGAACACATTTACAACCAATACATTAACAGTAGTGGCACAACACAAGAAAGCTTGCAGCCTCACAGTGAGTGATGCAGTGAAAGCAGCAGTGAGTTTGATGACAAGGGGAGCCTAATCCCTGAGTTTTGGTGGGGGGGACTGGCAGCAAGGAGAGAAGTAATGCTTCAGCACCCCACGGCCAGCTTTCTGGGAGGACCTGAGGCAGGGTTAGGCTATGACCCTGTGGGCAGCTACAAACTTATTAATTTCTGAATTAAAATGGTGAGCAGTACTTTTGGGAGCATACAGGAGGTTATGGGGTGCAGCATGGGAGGAAAAGAAAGCTGTGAATAAAAAAAGAAAGCAAGTATAGAGAAGACAGCAAAAGAGTGCTTCAGCAGCAGGAAAAAGCATCCTATTCCTTAAAAAAATGCAGTGGTGGCTGAAAAAGACATAGATCGTCATTTTCCCAGAAATGGTATAATTTTACACAGAAACCGCTACGTAAAACCCTATGGAGACCAAGCACGGATCTGGTGAGTGCTGCAGGTCATCCGAGTCAGGCCCAGGGGAGGGTGCAGTATCAACCACAGTTAGCTACTTGGACTTATGTCCACACTATGGGAAAAAAAGGTCTTTTTACCATCAGATTCCTCTTCAGGTCAAATAACCTCATTTGAAATGACCTTTAGCAGCAAATGCAGAGGCAGTTTAACACTGTGTTGGCTAACCAAACATCTTTCCCTTGTCTTACAGCCTCTCCAGGTTGACAGGAACAGGAAAGAAATTCAGGGAGCGGGTGTCCAGGGGATGTCCTCTGATCCTTCTTTTTTCCTCCATTATATTATCCCTAAGTGTCATGGTTCTTTATTTTCAGCTATAAATTGCTAAGATAGATTCTATGGGCATCTGCATAATCAGAGGACAAATTCCCTTGTCCACTTTTCAAAGCTAGGAAAAAAACGACAACCAAACAAACCTGGAAACTGTTTCACGGTGGAAAAACAGACAAAATGAAGTAAATTACTTTTACAGCATCTTCCTAAACTGTTAAATTATTAACAAGAACAGAAATTGGAAAGTAGCACCTTTAAAAACAAAACAAAAAAAAAGGCTTTCCTGTGTTAAAATAATGGGAACTATAATTTTCAGAGCTCTGTACAGTACAGTATGTACAGAAAAGTAATAGTTCTCGCCATTAATTTTTAAATCATTCTCCTTCCTTAGTCAAGGTGCTATTTTTTCAGGCTATATCTTTTGTATGGAAGCTATAACGTTCCTTGCTGTGCAAAAGAAAGAGGTGAGAAAAGAGAGAAATAGAGTCAGTAGGGGCCAAATCATGCTCCCACAAAATTAATGGAAGGTTGTTCCATTGTCTTCAATGGAAGAAAGACACTGAAACACAAAACCTAGTAATTTTACCTTCTGTAATATGTTGAGAAAACTAAGCATGACACATGGTTTGAGAATGGGAGGCTGCTTGCTCATATGTCCATAATAATGTAAGAAATTTGCTTTCATTTAAGAAGAATACTTCAAAATAGTAGATAGTAATCTTCCAATCATTTTTGCCTTCTGTTTGAGATGCTACAGCCTGATCAAAAGAAACTTGACATAGCAAGTTCTAGGCAAAACCTAAAGTTCCTGAATTCAAGCTCCCTGGAGTGACACGAGTGAGAAAGATTCTGTATGTAAAAGTTTTGTCCATACCTAAACATTTTGTTTAATTCCACTGAAATAGCTTAATCTGCTACTGTCAAACCTTTGAGGACCTAGTTCTCAACAGAAAATGAGTAAGTTACTCCTCCATTTTTTGTAAAAAACGCTAATGGTCGAAAAGCACACATCTGATTATATTTGCAAAGTGGGAGGCAGCAGGATTCTTTTAACTGAGTTTGGCAGCCTTTGTAGCAAGTATCAGGCTAAAACCATGAAGTCTCAATCCCTAGAAAACTCCTCTGCTGTGTGTACCTTTACATATACAAGTCTTCCCAGTGGCTTAGAGGGAATAATGCTTACCCCTGAAGCTCAGCTGGACGTGACTGTGCCACAGCTTTTCCTGCCTGGAGCTGCTGTAGAGGCGCATTTGCCGTGAGGACCGCCTAGCACAGCCCCCTCCTCTCCCAGCCCAGGCCCAAACTGGCTGGGCTGTGGGTGTCTGCAAAAGCCCCACACCTCACCTTGGGGTTTTAATCCAAGACAGTTAGAGGGAGACTACAGAGTGAACCAGGTTTGATGCGTAGTTGAAGTCTGTCAACAAAAGAAGTTGACCCAGTTACATTTAAAAACCCCTAGCACTACAGCAGACATTGCAGCAGCTGGCGGTGAAACTCTGAAGGATTAGAAAGAACCAGGAGAAGTCAGTTACACTACACTATAATTACACTATATCCACCAAACATGAAATGACCAAATTTTGCAACTCAGTTGCAAAATCCAAGCAAAAGTGGTGACCCACATTTGGAAATACCTCTGGAAACTGGAGAGGTTATTTTTTGCCCTCAATTAGCATTCCTTACATAAACAGACTCAAAGGGTATTCAAATAACATACACAAGCCGGGCAAACTTGAGATAGGTAAGGTCATAAAATATATGAGCAAGCAACAGGGGTAGGAGAAAAATACTGATTGGCATCACTGGCATTCAAGTGGCTCTTTGGCTTTAAATTAGAGAGAGGTGCAAAATTTAAATTTGTTAACCGCAAATGCCTTTGATCACCGACTGAGCATCCTACACAAGAGGAATATTTAGAGCTGTGTCCCACATACAGCTCCTTAGCAGCCATTTCTCAGAGAGAGGAAATCTCCCTCATGGTTGAAGAAACAACAAACAGTCTGCATAAGTTCTGGAAACCTTATTTGAATATCAATCAAATTGGATTCTCCTTTGTTACTTCTAAAAGCATTTGGAAAGGCTAATGTTATTCTTCTATACGTGTCAGGCAACAAGTCCTAGAATTCCTGCAGAAATCCCTGGCAAGTATAGAGGGAGAGCTGAATATCTTGTAGGATCCATGAATATTCTATGCATAGCTAAGTAATCAGCCTCCAAATAAAGGTGCTTGTCAGATCTGAACAGTCAGAGCTGATTAAATCATGCTCGCTTTATTGACATTGTCTCCGCATCCCACAGATTAAAGCAGAAACTAGTTTAATAGGACATGTGAACAAGATTTGACATATTTTTTTTAAACAGATAAAATTGGATGTTTGCAAACAGGGTGTGATTAACCAGACCTGACTGTACTTGACAAACATAATGGTATTGTAGGGTTTTTAACAAGGTTCTCGGGCCTTTCAATGTATTTTGGATGGCCACTTATCTGCGGAGAAGTTTCACTGAAGGCAACATCCCTCCAGTGCCTAATCTGCAAACAATTTGGACCAAATGTGACTATCAATAAAATCAGTGGTGGACATCAGTCTATACACCTAAGTTAGCAGAATCACAGACCTCATCAAAACAATAGCAAGCATGAACATCAAAAGCTTTGTTTGGTAGCAGTATACATTTGATAAGATCTCCTTAATGTCAGGCAGGTGCTCCCTGGAGTCCCAGTGTCTTCTTCACAGCCTTGACTTTTCCCTCTCAGAACTGTCCCATCTCTGTGCTGGCATTTGCATCTCTCCAGGAATTTCTGGGACAAAAACATCTCATGAAGGAAGATACAAAGTTACTAAGTGGAGAAGAGAGAAAGCCTTAAAGAAAATCTGGCAATGTAACCATCCAGAAATAAAACTGCAAAGTTTGCACAAGCATCATACCCCCCGTTTGAGTTATGAGTCACGGTTTCTTGTCCACAGCACCAAATTAAGAAGCCTGCTCCATCAGATACTTGTATCTAAACCTTTTCTAGATAGTTTAATGGGTTGCACGTGGGAGACAGATCTTCTTAACTCTGGATTATAGACTGAATTCAACCCAGGTCAACTAGCTAACAACATATGAAAACACACTGAGACTGTGAGGTAACATATGGCATATGAAACAGAAGATGCCAGTAATTTAACAGCAGGGCTGCAGTCAGTTGAAAGATGATGTACGAACACTTTTGAAGGGAGAAGTAGTAACTTTTCTTAAGCAAGCTATTGGAGTTGAATAAAGTGGGTAAGTTTGAGGGCTTGCCATTCCTTCACTTGATCTGACCAAGCAGTAAAAAACTCCAAGCTGAAACAGGTCAGAGGAAAAGAGAATGATTCAGTCTGAAAGAGACACTGATCTAAGGTTCATTAAATCATCCTCATTTTCCGTCCTCTCCTAAACTTCCTCTAATCAACAAAAAATGTATCTCACTCTGCTCTTGGGAGCCACCATATCTCTCTGCCCTGGCTGACAGACAGCTTCTCCTCTCCTCTCAGGGCCTTCTCCTGTTTTATCCATTCTTCCACCTTTGCTCCTGCCCAGCTGACTCACATACAAGTCCTTCCTGGTTGAAAGAAGGGTGAGAGAAAATTGCACTGGCCATTCTGTGGCTTTTTTTTTTTCACAAAGGCTGTAGAGATTTCATCTCTGAGGCCTTTTCCCTCCAGCTAGTTGAGGTGGAAAATGGTAAATGAGCTGGGAAGTTACTGAGAAGGAGGAGAGAGACAGACACACTCAGAGCAGGCCCTGAGATCACACAAGACTAAATTCCTTAGGAAACTTTGCTGAAAAAAAGCACTGCTTCATGTTTTGTCTTATCAAGCATTTCATATTCATCTCGTCTAACATTCATGGTAATTACTGTAGCACAGCTGAAGCTGCTGCATTCACTATCTGCCTGAAGAACTGGAATTTGCCTCCCCCTTTTTCATGCTGCTCTCATATATGTAATAAAGAATACATGAGCCTTTGACTGAGCATGTCAAGACTTTATGGCTCTATCTTGGACTTTTCTTAAATGACATTTGCCAAGGTTACACTGAACGGACTTAACTGTGTGAACCTCTGCGTGGGGACTGCACCTCCGACCACATCCTCTTGTTTGGGCTAGATATAAGGTGAAACTAGGATGTACTCTCACAATTCTGCACTTGGAATAGTTTTAACAAACAGCCCTCCAGCTGTTTGTTACCGCCCTGCAGTGTAAGGACTACATCCCTAAACTGAAGCGGGCGCTGAACTGAAACAAGTACCTCCGTGCAGAGGGGTACTCCACCAGCTGAACCACAGTGTTTTGAAGATATTGTTACTGATGTTACTATAAGATTGTAGGTGGACAAGACTTGATGCATGCATTGGCAAAATCTGAACTATTAATGTTCAGAAGCTGCCCTCCTACTGCCAGGCCCAGCTAATGGTATTTAAATGTATTCTTCCTAGACAGTAAGGGACAGCTTTGTGAGCTGAACAGTCCTTTAGCGTTGTTTTTCTCAGAGGCTGTGTGCAGCATTGCATTATTCTGTACTATTTTTCACATAAACTAAATCATCTTTTATTTGTCGCATCTTTTTTGCCTTGTGGGTACTGTGAGATTTCCCATGTTGTGCTTTATTGCCAATCAAAACCTTGACGGCTTGTGCTCCCACCCTGGCTCCTAAGGGACTGCCCCAGCTTGGACCTCTGCAAAGCCTGTCCCATTGCTTCTCTATGCCAAGGAGCTACATACCCCCGCAGAGAGGAGCAGCCCCTTCTCTTCCACCTCACTGTCTCAGGGAAACTGCAAGTGAACAGCTCCATGAACTTCCAGAAGGACCTCTCACAAGCTCAGTCTGCAAAACAGAAGGAAAGAGTCACATCTGAAGTCCAGCTGCCCACTACACAGGTTGTTTGGTGGGATTTGCAAGAAAGTAGCTCTTGTCCCAGGGAAAATGACACAGGAGCAACCTCTTTGTCCTTGATCCCTGCTACAGTTGGAGATTTGAGGTATGCCTGTAAAGCTTTTGCTGAGCTAGAGAGGCTGGGTGTAGGCTGACAGTGTGCTATGGGATAGACTTCCATTTATTACGGTATAGAAGGATATGGACATGTGGAGGGTCCCGGATACATTTTGAGGAGGTAACTCTCACCATATTCTGAGCGTTGCTGGAAGAGTTGAAGCCCTAAATTCAGATGTTACCTGAGAGTAAACAGCTCTCTATTTCCTCTTTCCTGACAGGAACCAAATATATGGCAGAGCTGGCTGGCTGGAGGTACAGTGAGATGGTTCTCATGGAAACCAGGTGAAAAAATAGCATAGAAAATAGCTGAAGGGGACACTGGAGGAAACTGAATAATAGTGACAAGTAGATGCTAATTGCCAATCAGAATTTAATTGAGATAAACAGCTGTTTTTCCATCACAGTTACTAGGAATGAGTCAGGAAAATATGAAGAGCAGGCAGGATGCACAACAGCTTTTCCGACAGAGATGAAGTGAGACAGTGTTAGTGTGCCAGGTGCAGACAACAAAACCGAAGGAGAATGAATAATCAGGCAAGCTGGGAAGACCAGAATAGGCTAGGCGAACTGGCACACCAAAGAGGTCTGTGTACAAAGAGTTCACTGCAGAGAATCTGGGGGACCAAAGACAAAAAGACAGTAGCTGGAGAGAACAGGACACAAATAACACACCCCACAGACATAAAGGAAGCTGGGCAGTGCTGGAAGGACTGATAAAGCAATGTTGCAAAACAACTTAGGCCACTAAAGTCTTTGGAGCCTCAGAAGACATCTGGATATCCCTGCCTGGGATAGTGCTTCCATTAAAGATTAGTCAGGGTAAAGAGCCCCTCACCTACTCCGTTTACATGCCCTCAGCACTTACCAGAAGTGAGAAATGATGAGCACTGAGTGAAGGAGGTGTGAGAATGAACTCCAGAGCCTCTTGCGATGGGATGTTATGGGAGAAGGTGGAAGCCAAGCGTACCAGCCTGGAGAAAAGGGGTGGAGGAGCAGGAAGGAGAGAAGCATACTGTAGGTCAGTAATTCTTGAATAAGCCCACCTACACATAAGCAAACCAGACTCCAGTCATGGCCTTAGGTATGAAGAGGTGGGCTGGCAGAGCATTCGGTAGGGTGAGAACAGAAGATGGGCCTACTTCTGCTACAGGGTGCTTTCCAGCCCTTCACAGTCACTAAAGGTTTACTTCTGATCTCCTCAAGAGCAGATCTCTGAGGCAGACCACTCAGACTCTGTTTCTCCAAGAGAAGAGGTCTCTTGGTGGGGTTAAGTCACAGAGGACTGGAAGTGCCTTTGTTGGTATAGCTTTGTTCTCCAGCAGAAGAATTAATACCAGCAAGGCCTTTTTGTGAAGGTCTAACCACCCCTGAGCTAGAACTTTTGCTGCCACAGCAATGTCATTTCAAGAAACCATCTCCTCAACCCACTTGGTGATACTAGCCAGTGTCTAGGGTCAACTGGGGCTTGTGCAATATGTTTACCATGATTCTGGTTTCCTTCAGAGGGAGCAAAATGACATGTCCCTGGATGTCTGTAGCAGCAGCGGCACTCTGCGGGTCTGTCCAGGCTTGTAGGCAGAGAAAAAGAAAGTTGTGACTGTGGGACTCTGCACAAGTACACTGTGTAGATGGGAAGAGCAGATATCACACATCCCTCTTCCTGTTCGTTTACACCCAGGCAGAGCTGACCATAATCTGTCCCCAAGTTATAAAATATTACTATAGGCAAAACTGAATGGCATTTCTTGGCTGAAGTAGTTAGATTTCAGCAGCCTCAGCCCACAGGACAGTAATGTCTACTCTGCAAAATATTAAGTCCAATAACTGGAATCAACAAACAACATTGAAAAAAAATCTTACTTGAAATAATATATATTAATACACTAGCATAATAAATAATAAATACTGTTAATACTGCTGTAAATAATATATCATGCTAGATTTGCATCATAAATAATATATAAATATGTAATCATCCTTTGAACTAATACAAAATTAGCAGTTGTGAAGAGAGCTTAACCTATTAACGTGCTTCAAGAGAAGCAGCCTACAAGTTATTTAGAGTCTCAATCACTGCAGCACTGTAATAGCTTAGCCAGGAGTAACACCAGCAGCACCACATGAGGATGCAAAGGAGCAGAGAGCTGCCTGTTGCCTCATAAAGCAAATAATAATGCACTTCTCAATTTTATGTCAGGGCTAAAGGTCAGTTGATCTTCTGGGTGTGCCATGTTTTTTTTGTTTAAATAAGTTAATTTATTGCTGACTCAAGGCCTGAGCAAGTTGTTTTCCAACAACTAAGATGTAATAAAGCAACCAGGCAGCCAGCAGATTTAAGAGAATATAAAGACCATTCCTGTGGTAGAGCAATACTGAAACACTCGAGAGTCCGGCAGGGAGTCATGTTTTGGCTCTATTCCCAGAGTCCTCATAACACTTTTTATCTCCAAGCACCTTACAAATTTGGGCCAATTAATATGCATACAATCCCTTGGGGTCAGCCTGCTTCATTGGCTCTGGTTTCCAGAGGGAGGAACTGGCATACAGATTTGGGGGGGGACAGATTGCTAAAGATTTCCACTCTGCTTTAGAGTGTGTTAGCATGGACTACTTAGTGATGCCATTGTATCCATGGCCAGACTTTCTCAAGATCGGCATCAAAACGCCTTGTGCTTTTCTGTAAGTTGTGCCACACATTTCAAGGCTAAATGACAGGGGAGTGCTAAGGAGAAAAGTCTCTGAATGACTCACTCAAAACCACAGCAAGACATTGGTTACTAGAAGGAAAGTATTTACTCAGCTTAAAGCAACCATGGGTAGCTTTAAAAACCGACCTATGACTTCTCTAAAAATTGCAGGTGTGCGCCTCATTTCACAAGCATGTAAGCTAAGGATGTAGCTAATTCCTATCCCTCAGGCACCGCTGTTAACTGTGGAAAGTACCTCTGAGAAGCTCAGCAGCTACCCTTCTGAAAATACCACTCATTCTCAAAAGCTGGGTCTCTTAAAAGAGCTACTCCCTTAAAAGAGCAGTGGAGTCTGCGACTTCCAGCTCCCCCAAGGAATGAAGGGAATGGCAATCTCTAGTATTGCTTTGGGATGTTTACTTTGCAGCCATGGAAAGAAGCAATGTCTTTTACAAAACTGTGCACGCAGTGGTAAGGTGACTTCAGAACTGTCACTCACTGAATCCCGTAACGCTACAATCAGGGAGAACTAGACAGAGGTCAGCTTAAAGCAGATGAAAGAAAATATTACTCTAGGTAGTTGGGAGCGGGATTTGTCACTACAAGCGGTGACAGAGTTGGATGGTGCCAACAGGCTCCATGCAGGATTGGGCAAATTAGTGGACAACAGATTTTTAAGGAGGTGCTAGAAGAGCTGTGTGGGGAGATACCCTTGGGTGTCCCTGCCACCACAGCTCTGGCTGCTGGGGCAGCGCATGGAAATGTGCATGCAGACACAGGTGTTGGCCAGGCGGGTCACAGCCAGGCTCACAGGCTCTCTCAGTGTAGCATCTCTGTTTGCACTGCAAAAGACAGAATATGAGGAGAGATGAATAGTAACTTGGACCCAGGAGGACATTTCTTATGTCCATGTGTCACAGCGCAAGGGAGGTCAGGTGAGGAAGCACCAGAATACCCACCTGCAAGAAGGAAGCAGCTACGGCTGGGTATGTGTGATACAGCCCCTCACTCAGTCAGACTGGCAACATTCGATGTCAAAATATAGGTCAGGAACACAGCAGTACTGCAGAGGACTGCAGTGTTAAAGATCAAGTCTTGCTGGCCCAGGAGGGAGCGCGAGCCCTGCCTGGGACAGAGCGAGCCCTTCTACCCACGCCCGCTGCCGGAGTGGCTCACCACCCCGCAGATCTGCCGGGAAACCCTCACCACAAAGCATGCTCTCTGATCCCAGACCAAATTCCTGCATCTGAGCAGAAAGGGCAGCACTGCTCTGCCCCGGCAGAGGACATATATCACCTTACTCATGAGGAACCTCACTAGTCTAGACGCAGTCACGGTTCCCTCTGAAGGGAGCCAGGATCAAACTCTCCCCACCAAAGACTCAGCTCTGACTTTCATGAGCTAGAAAAGCTTTTAGTTGTCTAGAACTGAGTCAGCTGTGGCTGGCTCTAATCACCCTTGGCTGCTTGGTGTTGACCAGTGAGTTACCAAATGAAGGGCATAACTCAGATTTCTTTGCCTTGCCTGTAGGCCACATTCAATTAAAACTGGTGAGTTTTTACTTCATATGAGGCAAAACTGGGCCCCTGATGCCAAGGTTCAGTGACACTTACATAGTGTGTCAATGACGTCCCATCCAAAGTAACCTGCCATCTGCAGATTGCTTTCTTGGAAGCTCCTCTTAGGTATGATTCATCCATTCCTGAAGGTCAACAAAATGGTGTTTTTCCCTCGGTAAGTATTATAAGCAGGATTTGAGATTGCAGAGTCTCCCACTGCTGGATTTTGTAATTCCTGCCTAGTCATTCACCATGTCATCAGCTCCGGAAAGCAGAAACAAAATAAAATATTTTTTCCTCCTCTCATTCTAGTGTTTGAAGCATCATAGTATCTTGGAAGGCTGCAGCAAGCAGGGGAAGGCTCAGCATGATCACTTCTGCTGCTGTCTCAGCAGGCACCTGCCTTCTCACCACAACCCCAAATACCCTGATAGTCAGGAGATAACTCATCTCCTAAGAAGACTCCTTTGGAAAAGTCCGGCAGCCAGAAACCTGGCAGTGGGGTGAAGGGCTACGAGCCATGGTATGACACACATCAAAGGCTGGCCTGGCAGATGGGACACGGCTCAGAAACAGTGACAGGAGTCACAGCAACAAGAAACAGCCCTGAAAAAAAAGATGTACATCTGGAGGCCAGGAGTGCTTGTGGAAAATCAACAGGGAAGGAGGACCCTTCAGTCAAAAATCTCTCAACATGATCTTGAAAGGAAGGAACAAGGCGTGGAGTTTTGCAGAGAGATGGCAGAAGAGTTGAAGTTGTAAATTGAGTGGTCAAACCTTCAGAAATTTGAACCAGTTTCACCTGAATCAGCTTTGCTAGGTTTGGTAATTACTTCCTAAGGGAAAGAATCAGTAAGTTGCTGACTTCCAGCAGCTCCAGCTACTCTTTCTATCAGATTCCGTGAAGGAGATCAGATGGGGAAGTTGTTGTGAGCAAACACTAACTACATCTGGCTTTCTTCCACCCTTCTGCCACCCAAAAGCATGGTCACTGACACCATCCCCACTAAAAGCAGGGACTGTGGCCCTGGGCTCCCAGAGGGGTTAATTGCAACAGAACACCAAGGATGCAGGCACGCTGTAGCCATCACGCCTCAACAGGTATAGCTATGACTTCCCTGAGAGTTAGCACACAACATAGGCAGGGCCCAGGACTCCTGCTTTTCAGGCTTTCAGATTTCTGTGACAAATTAATTCAGTTGCTTAAGGTACGCCCTAGCCTACTGAAGTCGGTGAGAGCTTTGCCACTGAATGACCTGGGCCAAGACATCATCATCTAATGAACACAGATGTTTTGCAAGCTAAATCAAACCTCTCTTTTTCTGAGATTAAGATTTCCAAGCATATTTTGAAAGGGAATAATCTTTGCAGGCACAAGGGAAGAAAGGATGGACAGGAAAACCTTGATACTAGTTTCATTCAGGTCTCTGTGCAAATTTATAATTAAATTTTAAGAACTCCATAGGAAATAACTCAGTTGTGAAACACCTTAGGAGATGTATTAAGATCCAGTTCTAATTTTTGCTTTCAGTGATGATTGATCTTTTTGGTGTTTTTAGCTCACTTCCACTGGGTTTGTAAAAACTCGGGAGAAAAAACATTATGGTATTGTCCTTGCATTGCAGTTTTGCTCCTTTGTTAATTTTGGACTGAATCCTACAGTGTAGCAAAATTATTGAACTTGGTTTTGCTTAGGTCTCTAATTCCTGTAGCTTCTCTATTAACATGTGGCAGGGCACCCTATAGGCACAATAAATAAATAATACAACACTGAGAGCTATAGCAAATCACAAAATACATTATTAAAAAATTAAGAAATAAATATCCCCCTCTTACTTAAATAGAGATTGATTTTATAATGTGGAATGCTGAGGAGAGCTGCTGGAAAATATATGTGGGCCTGGGGATATGGAGAATACACCGTAATGGGCGATTTGCTCCCCTGATTAAAAAAATAAAAAAAAACTCCAGTGAATGGATGTATTTGTCAAATGGAAACTCAGCTCTTCTGTTTGTTCACAGCCCAGGTAGGATGCAGTGCTTGCTTCAGCCCCTTGCTTCAAAAGGATGCTCTCCTTGCGCAGTGAAAACACCAAAATGACATGAACTGGCACCTAAAGCTTAATATTTATGTCTTATACTGTGCAGCAGAATGCAAGAAGACATTTTAGAAATTAGAAGTAGCCAATGCCCTCCCTGGGTTGCTGAGATATCTCAGCTTCTCAAACCATTGGGGAAGGTCCCCAGGTGGGATACTGTCCTGTCTGTGACATTATGCCCTATGAATCTGGTGTGGGTCCCTGGCCCTGTTGCTTCACCGCTTCCAGAACAGAGGTTTGATGGCCATCAAACCTCTGCCCAAGTTGCAGCAAGGTGGTGGGAACATAGAGTGCCGCTGAATGGCCAACAAGTCTCTCATTTCTTGACCGAAGAAGGGAACCGAATGCTCAGTGCCTCATTGAAAGGCTTGCAGCTTGAGTCAGGCCTGAATCTCTTTAAGGATGCACTTTCCTCCTCGCCTCAGGTGGCTTTTTACGCTTCCTTGAGAACAGAGGAGAAGAGGGAAGAGCAAGCCAGCAATTCACTTCCACACGGCATAAGGACCGGTGACAGAGCCTCACCTTGCTCGACGAGGCACTCTTTGCTCTGCACATGCTTTTCTCAGAGTACAGCATCCCTGCTGTGCACTTCCAGAGCCATGCAAAATCGTTTCAAGTACAGCTGTTTTCCATAGCTGAATTTTAAGAAGTAACACTAATATCTTACTCTTACACGTTTTTGTCAGTACACCTGTTTTTTAGGGCATTTTACTCACCCATTAACCCTGACTGCTTCCAGTCTGAAAACCTCCATGGAGGATTTTCAGACTCCCTGGACAACCTGCTCCCACTTTGCACTCTTCACCTAGCAAAGCAATTCTCTTAATGTCCACTCTGACCTTCCCAAGGTGCAGTTCATAGGCATTGCTCCTTCCTGTATCATCTTCCATTTCTAGGAAGAATTTGGTTCTGTTATCTTTTTAAGTTGTCTTGGGGTAGTTGAGGTGCTTATAAGATCACCACTTTGCCCCCACTTCATATGATTGAATACCAGCTCCCTGAGCTTATCCTTGGTCCTTGGTCATCATGTCCATTCTGGTAGTCTTCCCCTGGACCACATTTCCAAATCCTTCCTGAGCTGGGCTCTATCCTGGGTGGGACCTCATCGGCATTCAGTAGAGGGTAATAAAATCATCACTTTATCAAAGGTATGACTTCTTCAGCATGCAGCTGATCTTGCCCACGGCAAGTGTGCTTGGCTGGCTCAGCCTGCAGCCCACTGTCACTCTGGTTGTGACATGCTCTGGGTTGTCCTGTTCAGTGGCCAAACCCTGCACTTCTCCTGGCTAAGCCTCAAGGGACAGCTGCTGGCTTGAACACCTAATGTCTTCTGGATTGACACCCTCAGTTTTGAACCTCAAGGTGCTTCTGGACTGAAGTGCTGCTGTTCCCTGTGTAGGTCACTCTTCCTCATTTGGTGCCAAATGCAAATTTGCTGGAGTAAGGAGGTGTTTTCTGGATCTCCATTTAGGCCATTGATGAACATACTGAACGGCTTCAGCCGAGTATCACAGAAACTAGACCATTTCATGCCTGGGCTTCAAGAGGCCACATTTCACCCCATTACCCACATCAGAGGATGCAAAACAGCAGCACAGCCTCACCATCCCTATCAGGGTTCACTTTTACTAAACACAACCCTCTATTTCCCCATTCCCCTCCTGCTTCTACCCAGCTCTCACCCTCTGCACAGTCTTTCTTGTCGTGAGTCAGGGCTTGGTTTTGCATGCAGCCGTTTTGAGTTTTCTCCTGAGACTATCATGAAAAGCACGTAGTGTGATGGTGAGAGTGTTCTTCTACTTGAGCCTTGAGAAAAAGACTGAAGCTATTTGCCTCTAGACAGTGATGGTTACTGAGCTGCTTTGCCTGTTCATTCAAAAGACAGAAATTACCTATCTTAATAAAAGTGTTGGTGGCTTGTACCTCTGTTTAGTCTTCTGTGTCAGTTGGTCTCTTCAATCTACAACAAGAAGTAGTGCCAAGAAGTAATGCACATGTGTTGGAATGAGAGGCAGTGATGTGGAGGACCATTTAGCCAACCCGGTAGACCTGCAATTCACTCTGCAATATGATTATGAGCTGGAAAACACTGACAGATAAGGACCTTAAAGTAGAGCTGCCTGCAGGCTATTTTTGTTCTGCAGTTCCTACAGACAGACCTGAGCTAGCTTGGCTATTGCAACCATGAATCTTGCAAGCCATGCTGACTCCTCCACTGCTCCAGCTACACCATCAGCAGTGCCCTGCGTAAAACTGGCTGATGCCTCCATCATGGCACAGCATGGAGGTGCCTCCTGCTTCTACAGAGGAAGGTTATTGTTTTCCCACAAGGCATTTCAGCTTCCACTTTTGCCTGGGAGCATGCTCTGTAGAGGTGGCCATGAGGCAGCAACTTGGGCTGTAGGAGATATGAACAGCCGCCACTATTGACCTCACCAGACTCATTGGAGGTGTGGCTGGCTGGTCCGCACAGCTCCTTCCCATTCCCTCCTTTTCACAGTTCCTTTTTTATCTCTTCTTGCAAACCTCCCTGCTGTGAAGCTACATTTCTTCCTAGTGGCACAGACATTTTTAATGTTGCTTATGCACACTGGGTTTTTTTGCATTATTTACCTAAGATGCAGAAGGATTAAAGGGACCACTGTATTTACTGCCACCCAGATGCTCTACATCAGTGACAGCATCTTTATGTATTCATACAGATACCATTTAACAGCTCGCAGAATTCCTATATTCACCAGAATTGGGGTGTATTTTGTAAGATGACTGTTGCTGACAGGACACCAATCCTGGCAAAGCTTATAGTATCACATTATGGCAACAATTCATCACAAACATCCCTTTGTTATGAACCCATTTTGCTTTGAACTCAGTGTGTGACAACGCTGAAACAGACAGTGCAATACATG
Organism: Tetrax tetrax; assembly: GCA_009806455.1. Taxonomy (NCBI): domain Eukaryota; kingdom Metazoa; phylum Chordata; class Aves; order Otidiformes; family Otididae; genus Tetrax; species Tetrax tetrax. The sequence continues at coordinate 685,442 of WHYT01018003.1, read as the reverse complement.
CTTCTTGGGAGCCGTGGTGTGAAGTGCATTTCCCCTCTTCTGTTTTCACCTCTGGTTGTCCTGCAGGGAAACATGCAGCCATCAGCGTCTGAAGGGGTGGCCGTAGTTATTTTTGATGTTGCAAAAGAACAGAAGAGAACAGATATTACCCTGTGTGATGTGAAAGATATCTGAAGGGTATTTATTCAACACGTGAATTACATTTCAGGGCTTCAAAAATAAACATCAGTGGAAGTTTAAAAATCCACTTTCCCAAGTGCAATTTTTACAGGGTCTTTATTTGCTGAAATACCTTTGTTTTTATGGGAGATGACATTTAGTTGTGATGGGAATACATTATGTACTCTTTAATAGGTTATTCTAAAATTAATTAACTGCTTAGGTGTAAGGCATTTATCTAAGGGGCAGTTATGAAGGACCAGACTCTCTTACAGCAATGTGTCTGCTCCATCTCAACAATACAAGAGCAGGGTCAGGACAATTCATGAGCCTGTAGCCCTCAGCATCCAAGAGCAGAGGCTTCCATTGCAGAAGCAATGCTGTTTGTGTCCTGCATCTCGGTTCACAGCCTGAAAACAGACCTGGGCTTCATGCATGCCTTTTCTCCACCCCCTGCCCACCCTCTCTGCTGTTCCCATGTGCCAGAGCATCTCTCTGGCAGCTTTTTGCCTTCTGCTTGAAGCTCACCTTTGTGCTTCTGGGGCACAAAGAAGCTGGCTGGGGCAGAGCCTGGACTGGCAAAAGGAGACAACAGATCCTGTCCTTTGTTCGCTGTTCTACAAGACGGCTAAATGCCAAGCCTGGATTATATTTCAGCCCTTTCCCTTTTAATGTTAGTGTCAGTGTTAATTAAAGCAAGACAGTGCCACTCGATTTCTCTGAACCGAGATGGCTAGTCATTTGCCTCATTCTGGAGGCAGAAAGGTACAATCATTTTCATTTTACTGGATTTGCATTCACTTGCACACTGTATCTATTTGGCCTTCTGCCTGTTAAAAATATACTTTGAGGACAGATGAAAATTTTGTTTAGCAAGTTACCCTTGAGTCACCCTTTTTATGAAGAAGTCAGGCATAGAGGTACCTTTCTGGACTTCTCTGTTGTGGGATGATGTACAAAATAATACACTAAGTAATTTGATCCAGCAGTTAAAAGCAAGGCATGAATTACACTAACAACTGTCACAGAGAGAAAAGCAATTATCTCATAGCTACAATGGTACTGTAAATGAAGTATCATAGGTCATTATAAACCAGTTGTGATGAGCCAAATCATTTCAGAAAAATGTGAGAACTTTTTAAACATGCTGGCAAAAACAGATCTGCACCCCAAGTATGGAGGGCCTGAGACTTTGCTTCACAGTTTAATCTGCAGTCACTGGGAGCATTAGCAGGGGATACTAGAACCACTGTATGAGCAGATTGCATCCATATCCATTTTTATACATCACTCATGTCTTTCTGTTGGCTTTTAAGATCCTCCTAAAATGCGGTGCTGCACAGCACCAGTTAATATTCCCTATTGCTTCTGAGGGCAATGGTGAGGGCAAAACTTCTCAACTTAGCCAGTATGAGACCTTGTTTCTGAAACTTTGACACCTGACAGTCTTTATGTTAATTCTGACATTCTCTGACCAAAAAAAAAATACTGAAAAACAAATTACAGATTTTACCCTGGATGATTCAAAAATTAGATTTCTTAATGGGCTGTAATAGATCAGCCTGAGTATTTTCCCTAACTTCAGAACACTGGATGGGAAAGACCAATATGGACATCATGGACAGCCTGATGCTATCACAGACAGCCACATCATCAGATCCATTTAGTTAACTCACAATACAGAGAACACAACAACTTCACTGACTAGGAAAATTTACCAGAGGGTGGTGAATGAAGAGATAATGAGGCCAAAATCATAATTAATGAACAAGCAACATTGCAAAAAACCGTCCAGATCTGCTCATCTCTTGGTTGATGACTTGCAAACTGGGCATATGTCATAGGCACTCTGCTTCTCACAGCTTAAAAACCTCCTTCAGCTTAAAGAAGTAAAGATCTGTTTCTGAAGCGTGAAGACTGGAGACTTAACTCTATTGTCATAGGAACTTCCATATGTATAGCAGTGCAGAAATAAAGCAGCCTTTATGGTCATGGGCTTGTCATATAATGTGTAACTCCAAAAGGTCTAGCAGGAATGACATACCAATCTCCGAGCTATTTACACATCCACCACAGAAAAGTGTGTTCCAGAGGCAGACAATGAACACTGTCCTAGGAAAGTTGCTTTGAGAGTCATGAAATCAATCCCTATGTGAAGCAGCAAGGTTAGATCGTCGATCCACGCAGCATGGTCATCCTGGCAGAGCAGATCACATTAACGCCTCGGGGAGGCCCACGAAGGCTGTCCGATGCGGCCCGTAGCGCATCTCAACATGCACTACACAGGACCCACATGTGCTTCCCGTTTGTGGCTGAGGGCAAAGTGAGGGTTTCCTTCTCTGCGTGTGAGCCCGCCCTGCTGCTGAGCATGCACATGGTACAATGACTTGTCCTTCAGCCCACTGAGGAACTTAATGTTTATCCACAACCTGGCCAGTGCTGGATGAATTTCTTCAGACTTCACCATTACTTTACTGTTTTATTCTCACTATTTGGCCTTTCCTTGCTCAGCATAATTTTTGAAGCAGAGGTGTCCTTTGCCTGTCAAGAGACAGGGTGATGGATAATTAGGGGAAGTTGTTCTCGTGGACCAAGCAGCTCAGTCGAATGCAATGCTGAGGGCAAGAGTGGGCTCTGTCAGCAGGCGGCAGGGTGACTCGGCATCCCCCGCTACAGACCTGGGACAAGGAGGTCTCCCTTTTTGCTGGAAATGAGTGGGAAAGGGTTGAAGAAAATTCTGCAAAAATCAGGTGTTCATCTTCTGACTCATTAAAATTAAACCAGTACTTTGGGAAAAAAAATCCAGGAGAGCTGCCTTAATTTTCACAGGCTCACAGAACAGGAAGTATTTGTCACCTAGAATAAGCTGTGAAAAGTATTTTTAACATGTTTAGTTACAATCAGCATCCCTGTAGCACAGCCAAGTGATAGAGGTGACCAGCTCTCTGAAAAGTTATCATCACAACACCAGCAAAATGGGAGCTCTGTGGGGGAAACTGTAAGCTGGTTTCCAGCTCTTTTATCATTAAGCCATCCTTAAAAGCTAAGCTATCTGCTTCATTTTAAGTGGCTGAACATTAAGGGTTTTCTTCAAAACAGCACTAAAAGCAGGAATAATTTGGTTTTTACGGTCAGCTTGACTGGTCTTTCACTTAGTGATGATAAGAGCACAATTACCTTTGCCATAAGATGGTTATAACCATCCAATCACAATTACATACCACATAGATACGCATGTGCACACATCCAAACTCCACTTGATCTGTTCAGGGTGAGAAGCACTTCTTATCTTCCAAACTCTTAGAATGAGACACAGACAACAATTTTAACTCCTTTCCATTCATGGAATAACAGCTGTGCATTGGTGATATGGATTTTAAGACTGTGATGGAGTCACAAATTGTCATGGAAATAGGTCCTTTTGGGATTCATCCCTGTACTCACCATAGTTCTAGGATCTCCCTCTCAGCCCCACCAGGCAAATGACAGTAGCATAAGTCTCCACATGGCTGCTTTCCTCACCGTGGTGGTGCTCCCCTTGCACTGTTGTCAAATCCAGTTGACAGAAGAGATGAAGACCCATGCATTACCATCCTGGCTGAGGGCTGTTGCCGCACAGCAGGATGCGAAGCACCCCAACTGTGGCCATTCTCGTGTCTTATGGCTGGGAGCACATGCACCTGTGGTGTCCTCCCAGTAAGCTCACCTCTGAAATCAGGCAGGAATTCCTCAGCATGTACAGTGAGATCATTGTCACCCTTGCAAGCTTGCTCAGGAGTCAGAAACTATGTGTGCATGCATCAGAGTGACACTGATCACAGGTTAAGTAGCAAGAGAGACGTTTCATCAGTGGCTGTTCGGCCCTGTGCTGTGCTGTGCCAGGCAGTTCCCATGCTCTGCCGCAGCAGTAGCCCTGCGTGGTGCTGCACTGAGTGCTCAGGCACCCCAGTGTGCGCAGGGACATGTCTGACACGGTGCTGCGCTGTGGGTGGGAGCTGCACCTTCAGACACACAGCTGTGCTAAAGCTGAGGCAGTTGTGTGAAACAGCTCGAAGTCTGTTGTCTGGAGCTGCTCTGAGTGGGGATGCTCTGAACGGGGATGCTGTGAAAGTGGAAGGAAGAGTTGGTGACAACTGTTTCTTCCACTGGAGAGCTAGGAAAACCATTGCTGAACCCAAGAACAAACTGACCATTTCCCCTGGGCTAATCCTACCCTTTGGTGGGGTGTAAGGCCACCTGGCAGACTATCCCAGGTAAAAGTGCGCTATGGACATCCTATTCCAGTCTGCCACAAGCCACAGGGAATTTTTGCTCTCGAGTTGGAGTAGAACCTGGCACCACTGTTACCCGCAAGGTCAGCCTGGCCCTCATTGCAATCCCATTGCCTCTTCCCCAGGTTCTGTGGGGTTTTTTTACAGGTATCCACTATTACGGAATTTCTTTCCTCTTTAGATAGACTTTTCTTTGTTTCACCTTAAACAAGATTTTAAAGTATTAGGATTACTGAGCATTGGACCAGATTAATAATTCTTTAACATCTATTAATCCACCCTGTTTCTAGAAAGGGAAATACTATACTTCAATAGCATGACCAGATCAGTATCTTCCTAGTACCTCTACAACAGTTGTTGTATCATACCTGTTTTCTAAAGAAATGCAGTATGTTATTCAAATAAGACCATGCCTCACAGTTATAAGTTTGCCACTACAATTAATTCTTCTTGCACCATCCTCTGTCCTCATTACATTTTTATTATAAGACTTAATACATTTTGCCATTTGCTATTCTGGTTACAATCATGAAGAAGTCGTGAGAATGAATACATTTTGTACCACTTTGTCCTCGTTATAATTTCAAGATGTTCTCAAGAATGGATTAATTCAATGCCACTTTTCGCTCTTTATCCTGAGAAGGAAAACTAAAATAGTTATGAAACTCCAGCAGGCACTATTCTCTAGCTATTTTGTTATTGGTTTAGAGATTTTATCAAGAAGAAAAATAATAATAAAATGTGTAATTCTGCTTGAGAAACAAAGCAGAGGAAATGAATAAAATGATGCAGATGACCCAGTCCTTGTGACTGTGTCAAGGTCACATTCTGAAGTCCTGTTCAGATGCTATAATTACAAAGATATAGCTTCCATTAATTCACTGTTTCCCAAATGGAGTGAAAACAATTGTTTAAAAATTAGCAGTAGAAATATTATAGAGTTCTGCCATTCAGTTTCCCCAGAAACATTTGTCATCTTCTGTTTGTTATGAAAACCTGAAATAAAAGTAAAACAAAATATAATATGTTGAAAGAGCAGTAGATTGTATTAGTAACTGATGTATACTTTATCATAAGTTACCAGAAAGACAAACCCAATGCAGTTGTCCTAGAATTTGATTGTATTCTCATTAAATTAAATAAAACCTCTACAAATTTTTATATGTGTTGGATCAAACCTATGGTGGTCATATGGAGATCATGTTCAAAGCAACTCGGAGAATTTTCCTGCACTGGTTAGGGATCTCCATCATTCACTGATCACGGCTTCCTTGAGGACCGCTTTCTTTCAGAATCACAGAGCAGTATGGTGTCAGGTCCTGAAGGAGATTGCTGGTCTTTCGAATCATTGTTTTGGTACGGCTGAAGTTTAACAGGAGAACAGAGTTTGAAGGCTTCCTAATAGACGAGGCGAGTGCTCTGGATACCTTAATGGGTTGTGATACTTCAAAGGGGACTCATATTATCATCACTTAAAAGATAAGCAAGCGTATTTTCACCTCTGCTGTCCTTTCCTTTCTCAGCAGTGTCAGGAACACCAGCTCCTCGATGCCAGGTAAGATGTAAAATTAAGAAAAATTCCTTTACATTAGATGAAGAGACTGAAAACACTGTAAAATGGGGCTTGAAATTCCTTTCTTAATAGTGTAGCTCAGCAATAATTCAGGTCATGTTTATTCCAGGTCCACAACTGTAAAAACAGTAATTTCCTCCCCCATAATCTAACATAAAGAGAGAAAGACGAATTACATTATACTGTACATCATAAACTGCTATGTTGGTGGTGGGTGTCTGATGGTCCTCCTCTGTCTGTAGAGCTGTTCTCTACATCCTACTCTCTTAATCTGTTTTAAATTGGGACAGCATATAGCTATCCAAAGCATATGTTGTTGCCTGCTATGACACAACTTTCATCTCTGTCTTTTCTTACCACATGTTTTCTGCCACAAGTGCAGGTTAGTTTCCACCTTACCTACAAGAGAAGAATGTGAAGAAGTTGCCTGGTTGCTCCCAAGGTGAAACTGGACAAGAAATGCAAGTTTTGGTGTTTTGGGCTTTGGAAATGGGGTCTGTCCCCTCAAAACTCCAACTCAGATATGGATGACCTGAAGAGCAGGGGGAATTTTTTTTTTTCTGCCTGCAGACTGCTTCTTTTGATGTGCTGTATTAAACAAGTCTGTTATCCTGACTCTGACTGGGTATATACATGGTTAGCATCTTTTTAGCAGCCCATTATTGAACTAAATGGACTTCTTTTAATATGCTCGTCCAAGCATCCTCTTTGCACCAAGAGAGGGAGTTTTGTTTGGGCAAACTGGAGATGCATCTCCCAGGGCTCCTCTTCATCTCCTCTGTGGCTGGCTCAAGTTCTTTGCCTGGCCTGATGCTCCATAAACTCTGAATCCTCTTGTAAAAATAATTAAAGAAATGTCTCTTTCTACGTAGGTAGCATCAAATCCCTTATTTTTAACCTTTTAAACTATTAAAAAGCATTACAGGTTTTCTAATGAGCAACATTTACCATTTAAAATTCTTACAGTCTTAAATTGCATCTAGTTTCCTGCTACACAGTTTGAAAGATTTATAGGCCCAGATTTTCAGTGCTTTCTGAAAACAGGGAGAGCAGAGAGGGGGAACTACCAGAGAAAAATAATCCGGCATTGTCAGGGCGGGCAGTGAGCTGCCAGTCCTTACTGTGCTTGCTCATCCCATCCTGGGTCCACCCACGTCCCCAACGAGATGCCTGGGTCCAGGGCTAGCAGGGCACCCCTAGGGCCATCTCCTGGACCCCAAAGGACAGCCAGAGCAACCAGAGATGTCCAGTGTAGCTTCTTTCCCTCCAGGATTCAATATGCCATCTGTGCTGGGCTGAGAGCTAAGTGTGTGCCAAGGGCTTTGAGGACTTTGTCATTGCCAATGGATACGAAAGTGTTTTAAATGAGCAAACACACTCCATTTGATTTTCTACATGTGCTTGCTTTGATGGAAAGCTTAATTTTTCTTAGACTTCTTCTATAGACATTCACAGAAGGCATTTTGGGTCAGTAAATAATTTATAAAGAACAGATGTGGCATGAAAATATGAGGGATGCTATTGGAAGTGATCCTGTGATCAAAGTGATCTTTGAGCATAAATAACACCACAGCCTGGTACTGCAGGGTCTCGACTCTTGCACAGCCTGCTGCACCCAGGAACTCTCTCCGTCCTCTGACCCCATATGTGAGCACAGAGAGTTTGTCATGAACAGTCATGTCCTCACCGTTTGGTCTTGCTGCTTGCCTTTTCCCATGTGTTCTGTTCTACTGACTCTTGGATTTGGTTTGGTTTCTAATAAACAGTTATAATTAAAAATACATGTTATATTTCCTAGCACTGATAGGAGCTACGAGAAAATCAAATGTACCTTCAAAGCATTTGTGAAGCTAATAGGATCCTACAACAGAGCTAAAGCTGTGACTCAAATCAAGAAATGTGAAAGTTCAGTTAGAGAAGTTAAATACATAATGTAGCTTTGGCTATTTGTAGACTTGTAGACAGGAGGAGCAAACCCTACCTTGCTCTGTCAATTGTTATCGCATTCATACTTCATACTGAGTTTGGCCTGACACTGCTATTATTTTCTGTTGATATAGGTGATTATGGTTTCCAAAGGACTTATTCACGTGTAGGCTCGACTGTTGTCTGTGTAAAGTCCTACTTTTCATTGATTTTTCAAATCAAAAAGATTACTCAATCACAAAAATGAGCATGGAAAAGGACATTTCAACACATAATTTTCATTCATATTTGACATATGTTTCATGTTACTGCTACTTATTTCAATCTCTCCAAAACCTCTGTAGTTCTTTTCCTAGTCCAAAAGTATTGCCTAAGATGAATCCTGGATAATAGATTCATTTAATTACAGAAGCCCAGTATGCTCACAATTAACTTATCTCATAAGTTTCTTTATTATCTGCCTATAGATATTTTAATAAAGTTTTAGTTACAAAATCCTTCTCTATCTTCAGCTTAGACTTTAGCAGACCCTTAGGGGTCAATAAAAAGGAAAGAGACATTCCCAGAGCACAAGGTAAAGTTTTCATGAGCCTCCTCTTTCCCTAGTGCATTGGATCCGCTTGTATCTGCTGGATTGCGATCCAGTGGTGCAAGCGCAGTCACGCAGCGTGATTGACAACTCGGATCAGTCATGCTCCTCATCATCACAAGGTGACGGAGTCAACTGACATGGTAGAAAAGATGCCAGAGCCTGAGAGCAAGTGATTTTGAAGCGAGCAGCTCTGCACGTCTCTGGGAAGACAGTACCTCCCCCAGTGCAAGAGTTTCGTTACAAGGCCTGTAATTAGAAACTAATAAAATACGCCCCCCGCCCCCCCATCCCCAGCCTCCCTGCAGCAGGCTGGCAGCAGGTGCTCCTGTTTTCAGACGCACGGGAGGTACCTGCCAAACGGTTTGGCACATTTCCGCGCCCGACGTGCCAAATTACCTGCCAGAGCTGAAGTGCCCGTCGGGTGGGTGGAAGGAGGAACTCTGCCGCCGCTCCGTTTCGGCGGATCACGAGTGCCCTCCCGCGGAGCCAGCGCCCCGCTGGCGGGGACCCCCCCCTCGGGCTTCGGGGGAGCGGGGCTGGGGAGTAGCGGGGGCTCTGCTCTGCACGGCCACCGCCCGGGGACACTGCGGCGAGGAGAAACCTCGGACCGGGAAAGAGCCTATCTCAGCAGAGAGCATCTGGGAGCAGGACCAACTTTCTGGAGGACAGGAGGAGGGGAGGTGCTTTATTGTTAATAACAACTGATGATGACTGATGACATTTTCTTTCATCTGCTATTTGAGACCTCACTCTCGGATTTTTCCTGATTTTTTTTTCCCTTGTATCATAGTCTTGAGCTCTGTCTTTGAGATTTTAATTATCTTACCATGTGCTTTCAGTATGAATAAATTATTGTTTTATTTATAGCCATCTTTATAAAAGATACTTTGAAACCTGAACTGTCAGAAACCTAACAGCTCCAAGCCTCATTGCAGCCAGTAACACTTCATAGTGCTCTTGCTGTCCTCCCTTCCTCGCACTAACACATAGACCCTCCTAAGACCAGACTGCAGGGGTAAGAGCAGGGCAGGCCTGATCAAATCTCATATGTCTGAAAAAGTCATCACACCATGTCATGAAGCTTTGGCTTTTCAAGCACATCTGAGCAAAGGAGGAGCTCCCCAGGGTAATCTTGTAATTATTCACAGCTCAGCTATTGCAAAGCAGAGTGCAGCCTGAGCTCACTTATCAATTTTTAACTTATCTGGGATGATTATTTTAAATACAGTAAAGTCCCTAAAAAAAAAGAAAAAAAAAAAAAGATGCCATTTAATGCAGCTCTCTGACTGCACCAAAGCAAGACTCTGGTCTGCACAGGTTGCTCTGCCTCAGCCATCAGCAAAGTCATTGAGCACCTTCTGGTCACGCGTGAAGCACCGTGACCAGCATCTGTCCTGTTTGCTTTCTCCTCTTGTACCTGGGGGAGAAGCATCTCTGTGACTTTGTGCCACCGACACCTTGCTGAGCCATCTAGCCATTTCTCACTCAGCCTCATGCCTTCTCATGTCTTCATTTCTACCAGACATTTGCTTACTGCCTCAGAGCGTGGCTGACTTTAAAATACCAGCCATACAAAGCTAACATTTACTGTCATTGCCATCATCATAGCAGCTTACCTTTCCATGGCACCTGTTAAACTAAAGCAAGCTGGTGAAAGAGCGCTGAAATGGCACCTCCTTGGGGCTGAAGAGTGGCTGACGCCACAGTGTATGCTACACGACTGTGGGAGAAATGACCTGTGGACAAGGACATAGGGACCAGATTCCCTAGGAAAAATGTCTAGTGTGTGCCCTGGGAAGACCACAGAATGCAAAAAGGTCTCTTCCCAAAGATGCTGTCACAGTGTGAAGCGTGGAGCTTACTTGCTTCAGGAGATGATGTTCTGGGATACCCTCAGAGAGAAATCTTGTTCCCTGGACTTCAGTATAAAGGCGCAGCCATCCCATCCGCAGCTTTACTCCCTCGTCCCATGCTACCAGCTCTACTGTTGGTGAGCTGAAAGGCATAGTGAGCAGGCATGGAGTGGCTGTGTCCAGGTGTGTCTGTGTGTGCTTGCATGTGGAAGTGTGTGTGCATGTGCAAGTGTTTGTGCACACGGGGGAGACACTCACAGGCTGCGGGAGATCTTCGGTTGCTTTTAGCAGATAGAACAGCCATGATTGAGCACTTGGCAGTTTGTGAAACCACTTCTTGCGCTCTGTACCAAAATACTCCATCTTTCCAGTCTTAAGACATTCATCATGCTAAATGCATCCTCTGACTGAAATGATAACAGTATTTTCTGTGTGTGGCCACCCTGACTTCAGAAGGGAGCTGTGGGGCAGCTGAAAGCAGCACAGTGAGGACGAAGGTGCAGCCATGGGAGAACTCGCACAACAGTCACCTTGATCTCTGAATCACATAAGGTTTGTAGTTACTCTTCTTGGCCATGACATGCAATGGTGTAACTGTTTTGGCTTTCTACAGGAGGGTGGGAGCAGAAGCGCAAAGGACCACGTGAGACACAATTCACACCACCAATGAGGCTAGTAGGTCCGTCAGGTCCTGAGTTTGTTCACTTTGCAAGTAGAAGCTGAGGCTCAGAGTGCACTGAGACACAGAGACCAAGGCAGAATGTCTGGCCTTGGCCCAAACTCTGGCTGGAAAGGATGACACATTTCCTACCAGTTTTTTTTTCCCCTTGGGTGGAAGTACCTAGGAAGGGAAGGCTCGCAGTGCCACCTGCAGCAGGCATTCACTCAGTAATTTGATTTTCTGCGTGGCATGCCACACACTTGCAGTGGAATAGGTGACCATTTCGACTGTAAGTTATTAAATAATAATAGGTGCAACATGGTCTCCAGGCACTCAAGCAGGTGCAGCACCAACAAGCCCCTCTCTCTCCCTGTGGCCCGAGGGTATCTGCTGCACAAACAGCTCTGGCAGGAAAAAATGAGCAGCAATAAAAAGGCACTTAGTTAACATATGTGAGGCAGGACAGCGATTTTATCACCAAAACAGCAAGAAAGGTACTTCAATAGTTCTGACCTTAACCCTGAATTAAGGAAAAGGGTGAGGAACTGGCACAACAGGACGGTAGCACCAAAGTGGAAGATGAGTACACATTACACTTCGCCTGAACCCTTCCTGCACTCCCTCCTATCTCTGAAGAGCAGTCATGAGCAGGCTGCAAGCTCATAGGTAAGAATCAGAGACCAAGGTGACAAAGGGAACCTTGTGGCTGGTATTTATTACAGGCCACCCAATCAAGGGGAGCCTATTGAAGAAGACTTCTCACTACAGTTACAGGAGGCATCGCACTCACAGACTCTCATCCTGCTGGGGGACTTCAACCACCCTGACATCTGCTGGAAAAGTGCCATGGTGAGCTGCAGGCAGTCCAGGAGACTCCTGGAAGAGCATTGAGGATAACTTCCTAAGCCAGGTGACAGATGGGCTTACCAGACGGATGCGATACTGGACCTGATGGTCAGCAACGCAGGTGAGCTAATCAGTGATGTCAAGATTGGAGGCAGCCTGGGCTGCAGTGATCATGCACTGGTGGATTTCACTGAGGAAATGGGTCAGGTGAAGAGTAAAGTCAGAACCCTAAATTTTAGGAAAGCAAAATTCCAGCAGTTCAAGGAGTTAGTCAATAGGACCCCCTGGGAAACTGCCCTCAGGGACAGGGAGAAGGCCAGAGCTCACACATATTTAAGGATGCTTTCCAGAGAGTACAAGAGCTCTTGATCCTCAGGTGTAAAAAATTAGGAAAGGCAGGCAAGAGACTGGCATGGATGAGTCGAGACCTGCTGATCAAACTGAGGAGCAAGAAGGAAATGCACAGGCAGTGGAAGCACGGTAGGTGTCCTGGGAAGAGTATAGGGACACTGCCTGGTTGTGTAGGGATGGCGCCAGGAAGGCCAAGGTGCAGCTGGAGCTGAACTTGGCAAAGGACACTAAGAAGGGCTTCTACAGGTGTGTCAAACAGAAAAGGAAGGTCAAAGAAAGTGTACCTGTCTGATGAACATGACTGGCAAACCGATAAAAACCAAGTAGGAGAAAGCTGAGGAACTCAACAACGTTTTTGCCTCATTCTTCACTGGCAGCCTCTCTTCCCACACCTTAAGTGGATGGATCATAAGACAGGGTCTGGGGGAACAAAGTTCCTCCCACTGTAAGAGTAGGTTAGGTTTGAGCTGAGGAAGCTGAACATACATAAGTGTATGAAACCTGATGAGATGCATCCCAGAGTCCCAAGGGAATGGGCTGATGTAGTTGACAAGCCACTCTCCATGATATTTGAAAAGTCATGGCAGTCAGGTGAAGTCCCTGGTGACTGGAAAAGAAAAACACTGCACCCATTTTTAAAAAGGATAAAAAGGAGGACTCTGGGAACCACCGACCTGTCATCTCTGAGCCTGGGAAGATCATGGAACACATCTTCCTAGAAGCCATGCTAAAGCACATGGAGGACAGGGAGGTGATTCAAGACAGCCAGGATGGCTTCACCAAGGGCAAGTCCTGCCTGATCAACATAGTGGCCTTCTACGATGGTAAGACTACATCAGTGGACAGGGGATCAGTCCACATTGAGACCAATGCTGTTTAATATCTTCACCAATGATACAGACAGCAATTTTGCAGACAACACCAAGCTGAGTGGTGCAGTTCACATGCCTGAGGGACAAGATGCCATCCAGAGGGACCTGTACAAGCTTGAGAAGTCGGCCCATGTGAACCTTATGAGGTTCAACAAGGCGAAGTGTAAGATCCTGCACCTAGGTCAGGGTGACCCCCAGTGTTAATACCAGCTGAGGGATGAAGGATTGAAAGCAGCCCTGCAGAGAAGAACTCGTGGGTACTGGTGGATGAAAAGCTCAACGTAAGCTGAAAATGTGTGCTCACAGTCCGGAAAGCCAACTGCATACTGGGCTGCATCAAAAGCAGCATAGCCAGCAGGTTTAGGGAGGTGATTCTCCCCTTCTACTCTGCTCTCCTGAGACTCCACCTGGAGTACTGCATCCAGCTCTGGAGCTCCCAACAGAAGAATGATATGGTCCTGTTGGAGCAGGTCCAGAGGAGGGCTACAAACATGATAAGAGGGCAGGAGCAGTTCTACAAGGACAGGCTGAGAGACTTGGGGCTGTTCAGCCTGGAGAAGAGGAAGCTCTGAGGAGACCTTATTGTGGTCTTTCAGTACTTAAAAGAGGCTTACAAGAAAGATGGGGACAGACTATTTAACAGGGGACAAGGCGTAGCGATAGGACAAGGGGTAATGGTTTTAAACTAAAAGAGGGTAGATTTAGACTGGATATAAGGAAGAAATTTTTCATGATGAGGGTGGTGGAACACTGGCACATGTTGCCCAGAGAGGTGGTTGATGCTCCATCCCTGGAAATATTCAAGGCCAGGTTGGACGGGGCTCTGAGCAACCTGATCTGGTTGGAGATGTCCCTGCTCCTTGCAGGGGGGATGGACTAGATGACTTCTAAATGTCCCTTCCAACCCTAATTGTTCTACAATTTTATGATTCTCCTCCATCCATTTTTGTCCTCCTCTTGCCTCTCTCCTCCCAACTTGGAAGCAAGCCTGAGAAGGCAAGAACCACAAACCTTACTCCCTTCTGTAAAAAAAAAAAGCAAACAACAAGGTCTGGATGGTGTTTTCCACACTGCTAGCGAAGAGTTTACAGTGGTTTGGCTCACCTAAGATCTGGCGTCAGTAGTTAACCAGGCTGCTGTATGCAGCCGAAGGTAGGGGCTGGCAGCAAGAAGGTTACAAGAGCTGCTGTTTCACTTCTCTTGCACTGAGCAGTGTGGTGAGCCATCTACAGTCCCTGCTGATGTGAATGAGAGTCATTATTTTCTAAAACTGGAGCTGAATTTCCTACACATACATAGACACCCACACACGCTTGCTGGCGCTGGTTCTGTCCTGAAGCATCCAGCACATTTTCACTTCCTACCAGTCCTGGAAAATGCACATAAAGAAAACAGAAAGGCCAATATTTGCACATTGCAGCATCAGTAGCTGGGAGAAAAAGCAGATTCAGGAAATACACATAATTCAAAGTGAGGTTTGGTAGTATACGGTTATTACACTATCCAGGATGGCCATAATCACTGACTGCAACATTTTTTTAAAGAATGCTAAACCATGTTTTCCAGGCCTGACTGCTAGTGAGCAGGACCTCTCATCTCACCTACAGATCCCATTGGTAAAAGATTCCTGCTGCCTCTCCTGAAAATCTGATATCAGCCATAATTGAAGGTGGAGCCTGAGCCTAGATGGACCTTGAGTCTGATTCACTATGGCAGCTCCTCATCCAGCAATGCCAGATCTGCCAGGTCTAGGGAGGTAAAGCAGATGAAATAGAAAAATGCAGATGAAAATATCAGAGTAGCCTTTAGGCAGCGAGGTAGGAGTATTGGTAACAAATGAAAATATCAGAGCCGCCTTTAGGCAGCCAGGTGGGGATAGACATCGGTAACTAGTAACAGTAGTCAGAAGTGAGACCCTGACCGCAGTCAGAATGCACACAGCCACCAGCTGAGGGTTTCCAGCCTCCAGACATCCATCGGGTGGATCCATAAGCCTGCACCGTAAGGAATAACCCCTCTGACACGCTGAAGGTCCCCGCAGCTGCCATGGTGGTGGAGGGGAGCTGTCAACGGTACAAAACTTTGACACTGCAGCTGTTTTGCTGCAAAGCAGGGCAGCTTTTAGGAGGTTTATACTCCATTTGACCTAAATATGAATGATCCTTTTTGCTCCTGCGCAGCAGGAGGGCCTGGATGGAGCAGGAAAGCTGTGGCACATCTAGAAAGGCAACTCCCACAGATGCCCATTGCTCTCACTCCCCTCCCCACAGGAGCTGGGAGTTTCTTTTGTGCAGCACAGTGCTACCAAATGTAAAGAGATCAAATTCAGTGTAAATCTGTTCCATCATTCAGGGATCACTTTTTCAGTCCCTTTTTTGGTACCAGACACATGAGGTAACCCAATTACCTGTGAATAGATCTGTGATATCCAGAGCTATTTCGATACCAATGTGCCTCTGTTCCTTCCTGCAAAACATGTCAAAGCGATTTATCTACACATTTGAATAAGTCACCTATGCAATCACTCTCCTTCAGGCAGAAATTTAATTTCTTCAGCAGAAGGTTTGCTGTTGCTATACAGACAAGCGTAAGTAACACTTAATTGCATAGCTATCCCTGAACTTTTCTTTTTAAAGCTAGAGCAGCCATCAGAAAATATCCTTTGATTCCCTAACTGGAACCAAGGTTTGGTAAACACAGATATTAAAATTAAACTATTAAAGAAGACTTCTTCAAAGAGTCTGTATCTTTAAAGAGGCATGTTTCTCCCACAAGTTCTCTCTTCCCCACTCTTGCACTTGGAGGGCTCTCACTAGGACTACCTTGTTGGGCCTGGAGAGCCAGGGGAACTTAGTGAACAATCCAGACCAAACGGAATTGTGATGTTTTTGAGTAGCAGGCTTCAAGGACATTGATGAGGCTGCCCATGAGATAGTAATGAATCTGCCTGTGAGAAAGTACTGAAGCCACCTGTGTGAAAATAACAAGGCCGCCTCTGAGAAAGTAAGGAAGCAACCTTGAGAAGAAGGAAAACAGCTGGTATATGTGACTGGGGGCTGAATGTGAAGCAGGGTGCAGGTGGAGAGAACCGTGCGCGTGAACAAAGAGACTTAACGAATCATATTTTAGCTAGGAGTGCATGCTAGGAGCGATGTAACCAATGATGACTTTGCTTACCCCACATGTATCTGCAAGAACCTTATAAATGTGTGAGAAAAAGATAAATAAACGAAGTTCACCCATACCTCTATGAGGAGTCAGTGAATATTCCGATCCGGTCCTCCAACACTACCTTCATCGAACTCACATTTAGCAGAGCTCCTACCCTTCCCTCTTGTCTGCACAAAGCTTTGCTCAGAGCAGTGAGAAGAACAAGCACATTATTCTGCAGGGAAATTATATAAATACGGAGGCCATCTCCGTACAAAAATTAAAATAATAGTTTCACACAGCACGTGCCACCTCCACTGAAAGGAAGGAAGGGCACCGTGTTCCTGACCTTGCTGAGCAAGTTCACAGTTACAATCCTGCTGTAAGCCGATAGCATGTAAAATGTGATGTCAGCAGGTATTATAGAACAAACTGGAGGAGCTTAATGGGATGTGTACCAGGGCAAGGGGCTGTGAGAAACGACTTTCTCTACTGCTCCCCACAGAATGATGTCTCCTGAGGGCAGTCTGAAAAGAGGTGGATCCCAAAGTCCCTCTTGTTGCTGGACAGCAAGGGTCAGACCAGTGAAGAAACACAGCCTCTAAAGCAAAAGGAGAAACTTGATTGTAGTTCCTCTGCAGCTAGGTTTGATTATTAACTATAATAATTACCGTAGTACATCTGGTTTTTCCTGTCTCATTGTGGCCTCACTTCCCTAATTGAGGGACTGATCTTGCAATCATTGCACAGGCTTGGCACTTACTGCCACATCCCCTCTTTCTTCCCAGCTGATCAGTTGTCCCCAAGTGCAGTTTCCTGCCATGCACTGTGTCTGGCTTGAGCAGGCAACACCTCCAATAACTGACACCAGCATCTGTTTAGGGTTGCTGAAAGCTGAGGTACCCTCTGTGATGGGCTGCAGCAGACCAGGGCTGGGCTGGATGGGGGCAAAATGGCAGTATCAATCGGCCATAAGCAGATATGGCAGGACAGGATTCTCTGGGGTATAAGTTGCTCAGATGTCTTCCTAATGCTGAGATCAGTGTGCAAAAGTAGCTCTTCTGCATTTTTTTCTTTGCCTGGGATGGGTATAAAAATCTCTTCTTGTCACAAAGCTAGGGAGATGGGTGTACAGACACAACATAGGACCCACTGCTCTGGCTCCCTATCATAAGACCATCCTCCTGTCACACTTGAGAGCAGTCTTTCGACTTAACGTTTGCTGGGCTACCCCACAAACTGTCTGCCCTGTAATCCAGACCCTGGGCTATAGGTCATTTCAGCTGATGCTAAATATTCTGCTGTGTTTATTTCATGTGGGAAATATCCCAAAGGAAACATCCCCATGTATCCCTGTAGCTTCAGTCCTTTTGGTGCCTGGACAATAATCACTTTCCTGAAGCTGCATTGATGGTCTGTTGGATGGATTGCATCTGCTCCATGCACCAACTGAAAGCATGAGTTTCATACCCAGATGTCTCTTCACTGCTTTTTCTAGCAGTGTCCTCTGTTGTATAAAGTGCCCTGTCTGAGCCAGCATACCCTGCAGCAGATGGAGAGTGAGCCAGCTCTCTCTGGAGGACATCAGAGTGACGTCTGGAGTGGCTCTCCAGATATGAGAGCAAGATGGCAGGAACAGTCTTCAGCACCTGCGCCTTAGCTGTGGCGTCACTGGAATGGGAAAAGTCAAGGTACCCACTCATGTGCTTTCCTGTCTGAGTACAAGTGTTTTCTCAGACCCACGCTGGCACATCACAGACTTTGCAAAGGCAGGAAGTGCTAAAAATTCTCCTTGTCCTTGGATAAAAGGCTGCGTAAATTAATGTTACAGAAAGGGCTCAATCTCAATTAGATTCTTAATATGGAGATTTGGATAAAGAACCCCTGCCACCAGTCCATAATTTTGTTTTCCCTTTACTTCAAACAATATCCTCTGATGGAAATGTAGGAGTAAGCCACCTCCAGCAGGCTCTCTGAAGAGGTAATCTGTCAAAGGCACAGAAATCATCCCAGCTTTTCTTCAGACATGTGACAGAGTTAAGTTCCCACAGGCTCCCTCCAGCCAGCAGCTGCACATCTCACCCTTACCGCCCTGGTGCCCTGACTTGTTCCAGGCCCCCATGGCTGCTGGCTGTTACATGTGACATCAGTCACCAAAACTCACTTCTGTCCATCAGCATCTGCTTGAGTTATGTACCATTTGCACAGTCTTTCTTGTATATGTGGTAGAGTTCAGAGACATTAAGTCCCTGCCCTGGCAGCTGCTCTTTCCACACTGAGAGGGAAAATGAGAGGAGGAAGAAAAGAGCAAAGCCGTTTAGAGCTGTTGGAAGAATTTAACCCTCAAAGTTTATCATGGCATGGGGATGGGGATCGATATGGGCCTCACTTTCTCACTTCACCAATCTGCATCCCCAAGAGACCAAAACAAGGGATTGATCCCCTATGTTCCTCCTTCTGCCTTTTTGCCTTCCTTTGTGCTAAATCATCGCTTCTCCAGTGTACACCCCTGCGTTCACCTGCAGTTCAGGGGCACTGTAATGATATGAATAGGTCCAGAGGAGAGCAACAAATCTGGTGAAAGGGGTGGTAGGCGTGTCCTGTGAGGAGTGGCTGAGAACTCTGGGTTTGTCCAGTTTGGAGAGAAGGAGGCTGAGGGGTGACCTCATTGCTCTCTATGGATTTCTGAGGAGGGGCAGTGGAGAGGGAGGTGCTGATTTCTGCTCACTGGTACCCAGTGATAGAATGCGTGGGAATGGTTCAAAGCTGTGCCAGGGGAGCTTTAGACTTGAGACTAGGAAGCATTTCTTTACCGAGAGGGTGGTCAAACCCTGCAACAGGCTTCCTAGAGAGGTGGTCAATGCGCCAAACCTGTCAGTGTTGAAGAGGCATTTGGACAATGCCCTGAACAACATGCTTTAGTGTTTAGTTAGCCCTGAAGTGGTCAGGCAGTTGGACTAGATCCTAGTTCCAGTCCCTTCCAACTGGAACTATTGTATTCTATTGTATTCCCTTCAATTCCTTTCTATTCCATTCTGTTCCAGTACAGTCCATTCTACATTAAAGAAGCACTGAAAAAAGACCGACACAAAAATTGTAATCCTGAAAATGCATGGAGTTCCCATTTAGGCCTCCAATGATCACCTAGAAACAAAAGAAAACTGAAAAACTATCTACCTTAAACAAGAGTCCATTCTTTGCAGTTAGAGATGAGCCAAGATCAGAAAGCACTAATCAGATCCTGCCAGACCTGATGCGTACAAAATTAGATCATTTATCTGTTCTTTAGTTAACGTAATCCAAACCCAATTGGGAGAGTATCTTGTAACCTGATTCTCCTCACTCATGCATGAGAAGAAAACCTGAGATCTTCTACCCAATGATCCTAAAACTTTAGCAGTGCAGCTAATACCATCCGACAAGCTCCAGACTATATTGTTAAGTCAAAATCCAAGCGACTGGGATAAAAATTAACGCCTTAGTTTCACTGACTCATTTTGACTCAAAGACTTTGTATTAATACAAAAAGCCCACACAGAGTTTCCACCTCAGTGTTTTTCCTGACTTCGTATGTCCTTCTGTACCTGCTATTTTATCTTATTAAGTACAGAAAAACATGCTTTTCCGTGCTGAATCACAGGATACATTTCCAGCAAACAGTTTTCATGTTATTACAGTGCACAAGAACAGTGTAGGAAGTTTATGAATAGCAGGAGTTAACTGAGATTAAACTGCTGGTTTGGGATATATTCTT
The DNA here is from genome assembly GCA_009806455.1 of Tetrax tetrax. NCBI lineage: Eukaryota > Metazoa > Chordata > Aves > Otidiformes > Otididae > Tetrax > Tetrax tetrax. Next base: position 665,434 of record WHYT01018003.1, on the reverse strand, counting down.
TTAGACAATATACTGATTTTTTGGATGATGGCACTCTGAAATAATCATTTAATCACATGAAATGCCAGTAAAGCTCTAGAAAATAATTAATTTATAATCAATATTAACTTAAATAATATAGGCAGTCAACATAATTAATTGTTTGGACAAAAATAGGTATTAACCACCAGAGACCAACAACTGTTACTACTTAAATATTGAGGGTTGTGGCAGATGCAGTTTTAGGCATTTTATTGCTTTTATAAACAGTATTTACAGGACTGATACTCCTAAAACCCCACCACCACTGCCTGCAGTTGGAATACTGAAAAAAAAAATCTAGAAACAATTTACATCTAAGACTTAAAATAATTAACTCTACTGTAAATTATGATACTCCAGGAATTAATCACTCCAACAGATTGGTTGGTAGCTTGTTAATAAGAGTGAAGCAGATATTAATCTTTTTTTTTGCAATCCCCTACCTTAAAGACTACAGGAATGCCAAGGGACCATCAAAAATTGGGTTGCTGCAGCAAAGAGATCTGATTATAAACTAATGATTAAAATTATTTGGAACACCAGAGACAAACCTTTTGGGGCAATTCCCTTTCAATTTTTCACCCTTCCTTACTCTCTATCCTGCTATGGCCTAAATCAAAACAGCATCCACCAAAGGGGGATTTGGATGTGGACTCTGACTTCACAGGTTGACTCGCGTTTGGGATAACAGCTACGCTAACAGCCATAGTGACTTTGCACTGAGAGGTTTGCAGAACAAATCCTTGTTTGCAGAGGCAGCTCTTGGATTTCGGGAAACAGAACTTCATCTTGCCTTCAGCAAAATGTTTCAAAGTCAGCCTTTTTTTAAAAAGCCTTGAAGATGAACTCATAAATGTACCTTTAGGGCTGAGAGGACAAGGTGCCAGGGCCTAGAGAAATGTGCACTCTTTTGTGCACATACACACACACACACACACACGCTCGCACGCACGCTACATAAAGTGATTTGGTGAAGTCTGATTATTGTATAAAGAATATTTTCACAGGGGCACATGACTTTGCGGCACAGAGGAGCCCAGGTGAAAGCCTTAAGCCAGCAAAGTCTCCACTACCTCCAGAAGTAACAAAGCACCATCGCCATGGCAGGGGAGAGCTAATTAGTAAAATAACATATTGATGGCTCTGTACTGCTTCCAGGATCTGATCTATTATCTTCACTGATCATCATCCCGTCCTCTGTAATTTAGTATGCAGTGCTACAGGTTTCTGTTCACTCTGATCAGAGGCAGCATGGCTGCATGTTCCAGTTTCAGGCTCGGGTGCAGTGTGGTTCAGCATCCCAGCTTTTTGCTCTGCACATGGGTCACAATTTCTAACACATTAATTTCCGTACTCAAAAACTCAGGACTTTACTGGTGTTGTGAAATAAGTAAACCAAGACTTGTAGTCTAAATTAAAGATTGTGAGCAAGTGTGACAGAACTAAATTCCAATAAATAACATACCATAAATAAATTAATGAATAATGCACTTCTGCAAATCATATCTTTCAAGACAGCTCTTCTGTCTTCTTAAATGACAGCTAACAGATAAATGTCACTGTGAGAGTTTCTCTCACACCACTATGGATGTGGTTATTAGAGCTTCCATTTAGACAGTGCTCCCAAAGGAACATCTTAGAAAATACAGATTTTATAAGTATTTAGGCCGTATTCAGAAGGACAAACAGTGTTGTACCATTTGCAGTGCTGCGCCACTGAGGGCAGGCTCCCACAGGCTCTAAGTCCTGTCAACGACTGCTGACGGACAGCAGTCAACTGACCGGGGTCCCGCGGACAAGAAGAAGAGCTGCAGAGCTGACCTGACGAGACATCAGAGGGCTTGGCAAATCGTGAACAGGGAATATCAAACGCACTCTAGGCAGACCGTGAAAGATCCAGTTGTGTCTATCTACCCCACAGAGAAGCTGGAATGGGTTAAAAAGAAATAAGATGGGCAGATTGTTAAGGATAAAAAAAATAGAAATAACCTTCTACATAAATTACTAGTTTGAGCTGACAAATAATCCATCACTTCTCATCTCTTTCCTCTTCCCCTTGCCAAGAATTACAATGGTGAGAGCTGGTACAGCAGATGCTAAAACCCTTTTTCTTAAGTTTGCCTTTAAAATCATAAAGTGAATTCCCAGAACACTCCACACTTTTGTGATGTAGCTGTAAGATAAACAACAGGAATTTTCTGCTGCAAAAGAAATATCCTCTCTCCCTCTTGCCAGCTCCTCCTGCATCTCTGGTCTTCAGTCCTACACACCTCTTGGTTTAGTTGATAAACTGGCTTTTTGGATGGCTGAACTTACCTTGACTTTCACCAAAGTACATCTGGAAGTATTGATGAAACCCTGTTAAATCACATATAAAGGAAGAACCGTACTACTTGGACAAATAACAAAGCCTTTACATTGGGCTCTTGGGTGAGTTGATAGGAGAAAATCACTCAATCTCTTGCACAGCTAAGAAGCTTGCGCAGCTTTGTACCAGTACAGTGGTACATGATGGTAACAGCCTTTTCTTCTAATCTGGTAGTTCTTGTAATGTTTTTCTGGAATATAAACATAATGATCAAAATATAATATATTGATACATTCTACAAAACAGTGTATAGCATATTCAACACTTCATGTTCAGCCTATACCTGCAGTTCACTAGAACTCAAATCCAGCAGTCAAACATTATTATTCAGTTTAAGTAACTTGCTATTTTCATGTTCAAATTGAGTTTCCCCTGTGTTAGGCATATTAGTAGACATCTGAAGTTAAAACCTAAATTCGATTGTTCCTGTACACTGTACCTCAGATGAGAATCTGACCAGTAATATACGCTCCCTAGATAGTTCAGAAAAAGAATTCACTTGCAGATTTCCTCAGTTCATGACAGTTTCAATACTCTGCCAATCTGTAAAATATCTATGTTTTATGCAAGCCAGGAAATTTTCTGGCTGGAGAAAACAGCCATATCAGGTCATTGTATCATGTTGCCTGCTTGATTGGAGGGAGCAAATCTCAGAGCATTTGGAAAATGTAAACACAGGGATCACTCCATGAAAATTACATGTGCACTCTAAAATAATAGCTCTTGGTTGCATGTTATGCAGTAAGGCATTTAAAGGGGTCATCATGATTATACACGAATGGCAGCACGGCCAAGACTAAAGGGCAAGATATTCCATTAGAGTTGTTTCTTAATACGTAAAAAAAAAAAATACTTCCTGCTCAGAAAATGCTTCCAAATCTAATTATTTTGTATAATATGCCTCTTCTTCCAGGCCATATAAAATACTGGAAAGGGATTCTCTGCTTACATGGATTTTATCTTAATGAATTGCCTAATCTTTTCAAGAAAATGTATTTTTATATGTAACTTTTGAGCACAGTCCCTTAATTAACAGCAGGAATGCTTGTAGACTCAAAACAAAGCCAGTTAGTGAGTCCTGAAATTACATTCAGAGCCAACTGCATTGGCATTAGCATTCCTGAACTGAAGTCAATATCTAGTTCCTGAATTATGTGCAGTGCCACATGTAGCAGGAAGTCAAACATGGAATAAAAAGCTTGGGGTCTTGCATTACCCAGGAACACACTCTGCACATGGCACGGTGAGCTTCACCTCTGTGGCTTGGTACCTCTCCTCCATCTCCTTTTTTTTTTTCCACAGGACCAGAGAGAAGATCACGGGCAGGGGTGAGAGGGTGGCCTGAAGATGAGGACACACATATTTTCACAACCTTGTGAATGTCCTTTCAGGGATCAGGAGTGGAGGCAGCAATTCTTCAACTAATCCCTCAAAAATATCCACAAGCCTTTTAAAAAAAAATTACTCCATGAGGCTTATTTAAGTTTTTGCATTTTTAAGATAATTTACATCTCTTTGTCATATGTTGCAGGTTAAGTATAAAATTTGCTTCTTTCTTAATGATTTTTTAAATTAACTGAGCTTTTCACCTGCTCTTAAGAGGCAGTTTTAGGAAACATTTCAGACAGCCCATGACAAATGATAAACTTCAGAGCAGCTGACATTGCTGCTATCACTGGCAGTCCTTCCAACACCAGCTTTGCTAGCCCAACTCTGGGCCAGGAGCTGTGTTGGGAGCAAGAAGCCGCAGAGCCACAGACTGCACACAGCACATCACCCTCAGGTCTTCCAGGTGGCTCCCTGCCATTTATCCTGGTCTTCTCAATGGAGACTCAGGGGGTTTGCTGATGCTCTCACAGCTGTCCAAAATCAACTGGCCTAAGAAACACAAGACTATAGCCTTGATTAGGTCTATATATTGCATCATATGCAATTTAAATGATCAAAGGATTATCTTTCTTTTTCTCCCTCTCTGTACATACTGAGAGACTAAGAGCAGCAAAGGAGCAGTACTTCAGTGTTTCTGTTCTGAATGAAGATACAAGGTTGTAATGTTTCCTGAAGGAAACAACATGCAGTGTAAAAAAATACAAATCAAGTCCATCCACAAAGATCCCACTCCCACAGACCCAATGCAAGAAAATTTTCCACTGGAGGCAGTCAGGCATGTAGCTTCGTTCTTCACAAAGTGACAGTGGGGACTCCCACCACAGTGGCTGGGAAGGGATCACCTGGCACCTCCTGGGGTCACCCTCTTTGTCTTGTAGAAGACAGGTGGCCAGCCACCTCCTTACTTGTCTTTGACTTTCCCGTTATCTCTTCCATCCTTTCAGGACTAATATGCACTTCTAAATGTGAACGCCTCCCTCCTGCTCCAGGTCATCAGTATCTCTGCACTATCTCTATTCTCTTTCTAAAGAGCAAGTTTCTTCCTCACAAAAAGGCAATGATTATTCTTTGTTCCAGAAACAATTACATGTTTGTTTCTTTCAAGTTGTTATTAAAACCTCAGATTATTTTCACACCATTTATTTAGCAAGATTTAACACAGAGTTCTTCCTGGAGAGGGTAAAGTCAGCTTTGGCTGCTTTAACTAGCTATTTTTCTAGAGAAACTCTGGCCAACTCATTTCAGATACTGGTATTTCCTCTTTCTTTTGTCCTCTGTGCTCCACCTTCAGGTGTCTAAGCACCAGCCTCTACATTTTTCACTTTTCTTCAAAAGGGCAAGATACCAAAATCACTGCTAACGTAAGCAAGTGCAGCTTTAATTAAGTCAATAGGGTTACACCTGCCTATGTCAGCAGTGAATTTGGCTCAACATCCTTACTGAGAAAAATGTCACATTACCTTTGCTGAGCAGGACATTTCAAATAAAACATTAGCAAAAACAATTAACTTTAGGCCATTAATCCCACTGAAGCTACTTTCAACCACGTAAGGATTGAAGTCAATTCCCAGTAAATGTCTTTGGCTTAATAGATTGTGATGCTTTGGCATGAAATATATTATTGAATGACATTAAATTAAACAGCACCATATTGTATTTCTACATATAAATTATACTTTACCACACATCTGTCAACTGTTAACTTCAGAAACTATTAGCAGTGGAGGAGATCATACAGAATATTGCATTATATAATGCCTATGAATTTTGCAAATGTATTACATATAGCTTTAATATTACACTCAGATATAAAGTACTTTTGTATTTCGTTAGCATCCCATTTTATGTCAACAAAGATGGAAGATTTATAAATAGTATGGTTCTCTACTTCATTCCCTTTGGCACAAAACAGGTAGTAACAAATCTGGATGAGTAAGAGACAAGAAGGCAGTCTTGCTCCCAACAACTTCTTTACAGCTACAGAAGGACAGGAGTCAACATATTATCTAAACAATTTGAAAGCCCAAATTCAGCTCATTGCTAGACTTCCCTGAACAATGCATGGCAGCTCACAGCCACGTGCATGTACACCAGCAGCTCCAGTATTGCACTCTCGGGTGGCCTTTTGCTTTGCAGTGTTCATAAAACTCGGGTGGGGTGCACAGGCTCCTGCTGCAGAAAAAGGATAATATTACCAGATCCTTGTAGGTCAAACCCTGCTGCAGGCATCCAGGAGGGAATGCTGGAGATAGAAATGGGTGTTGAATGCTGTTCCTCTCTAGGACTCTGCCTTGTTCTGTGTTCTGTGCCTTGCATGGAGTGATTCCTCCCATTCAAGATTTGCAACCCTAAACCTGCCCTGGGAATTAAGTAACTTAACCCTTTCTTCTAAAGTCCAGGAAAGTGACAATCATTTTATCTATGAGAAAGTCAGAAGAGAAGGAGGGGAGGCATGAACCTTGTCTTCCAGCTCCTCTCTGGACATTCCACAGGAAAGAGAACTGAGTTCCTACATCCATCCAGTCGGACATTTGCTCTCCCAGCCTTCTCTCAGTTGCATGGGCTAAACACTACATTTGAGAGTCACCTCTCCCTTTCCTTCCAAATATTTACTTAGAATATGCAAATTGTAGCAGCCACAGCAGATGTGAAGAGAAAAATCTTTCCTTTGCTCCAGACTCCTCCCTAGTGTGCTGGTCACTGCTCTTTTTCAGGAGCTGGAAAGAAAGCCCAGCTCACAGTGAAAAGAACTGAATAAAGGCCACTCACCACTTAGGTGTCTACTGCAACTAAAAATATCAGTATTTTAATCACAGTGTCCTCTTAAAGGCAAGCACAGCTCCCCAGCTCCATGTACACTGCCTCACCAGCCAGCACAAACTTTTGTTCGTTGCCTAATGTGAATAAAGTTGAATCAAGGGGAATAGAGCTCTGCAGGAGCAGAATATTAACAAAAGACTTCCAAAAAGTAGCAGGTAACAGTTACATTTGGCCATCAGGTTAAAAAAATATTGACCCAAACTTGGAGCATATGATCAATGACCTTGAATCTCTGCCTCATCCATTTTTAACCATCGTTTGCCCAAGGAGACAAGATCACAGCTGCCTTGAGATCTTTTCCCATGTACCTAGAGAGGCCCAGGGAGAAAGGAGGTATCTACGTACCAGGTAGCAAGCTAGGCAGGAGAACTGCCTGGCTAACTTCTGTACTCCAGGATACAAAAAAAAATTGCCCCCTGAAAAGATACCTGAATATTATAATCTCCGATATTTAATATTGGCTCAAATTTTACGATCCCTTAACCATGCCCTGAGTTCTGCTTGGTATCAATTCAATTGAAGCCAATGGCAGGGATATTGTCAAAATCTACATCCTGCAGCACTGTAGTAGGAGATACACTTTGCAGCAACTCTTCCCACTTGAGGAGCAGCTGTCTTTGCTGGTGCTTGCAATGACAGTTCACACATTGAAGTGAACCAAGTGTGGGTGCAGGTAGGTAATTTAATCCCACAGTACAGCTTCTAACAAAGCAACACACTACACAGGCCTCCTGCTAGAAATTCAGGGCTATTACAGTTTTCAATAGTGATACGTATTCTGCTGGGATGTACCCAAATTTGTTTTGTTTTAACAATTGTTTCTGACATCTTACTTAACAGATTTCATGTTTACTCACATAATAGATTAAATAGTCAGCTTCCATTAGAAATACTGCTGAGGAGTGAAAAGCTCTAAAACCTGAGCGCTGCTCTGGGCTGGACCCTAAAAGTTTTACACAGCCCAAAACTCATGATGAATTTAAACAAAGTTTTGCTGGTATGAAGGATTTGGGACCAGATGCTGAAGCTACCTCCTTCAGAGAGTTCAGAGCCAGCGTGCTCCACCTTGGCTCCTCAGTTCCTGAGGTGGCTGGGGGAAGCCCCACAGGACACCGCACAGCAGCATCACTGGCCAGGCGCCTGACTGAGAAGGGGTGCAGAGGAGTGAGAGGAGTGCATAGTCTCAACCTGATCCCAACATGCACTCATGACAAGGAGGCCATGGCCTGAGAAAGACTCCAAGGTGCCATGGTTTCCATGCATCCTAGCAGCACAGCTCTGCCTGGCAAAATCAATGAATATTCTGCAATTGATTTCTGGAGTACTTGCAACAGGCCATATGGTTTCATCCATCAATCGCTTTAGTACTCACCTCATTTTAAGCACATTAGCAGCTTGATTGAAGTAAATGGTACAGTTCAGATATTTAAAATTAGTTATGTTCTTAAGTATCTTGATGAATTGAGGCCCTAATGAACGTTGCTAATGAAGGTGTGATCCTCTGAGATTTGGAACATCTTCAAATCTCACACTTCGTTGCATAGTCACTTGAATTCAGCAGAAGTCCTTGTTGCCATCAGAAGGAGAAGTCACCTCCCCCTTTCCCAGAAGCTGGTCCTTACCACGTCCCTAGTGCTGGGACCTGCAGTCACACGGCTGTGCAATGGTTGCCAGTTTGGACCAGTTCCCCGCACAGTGCTAGGCAGGTAGCAGACAGAAACAAGTTTCTAGGAGTGGAGACAGGTGGCACCACCTCTTCTGGCAGCAGCACAGACTTGAGCCGCATTGAAAGGACCGTATAACCATAGCTGAGCCATATCAAGGAAAAACTAGCTTATTAAACCATTGGAGTGATTATCTGATAAGTAAGTATCCAAAGTATATCAAGATTCTTTACCAAGGAATATTTTGAGACTTCAGTATTCACATAAATAATCATGAGCACATTCTGACCAAATCTTGTCCGCAGACAAAAGCATATACAATTAAGAGAGAAACATAATGTTTTATGTGGGTACCACCTAGTGGCAAAGGGCTGGGATTTGCATGCATTAGTTTTGATTGAAATAATATGCACTTTCTCGAAAGAAGATCCTGTTAACCATGTGCCCAAATATTTTGGATTTCTCTGAACTTTGTGTCTGAGTCCATTAGGCTGTTTCAAGCTGCATGCCTAAAACCTGCACTCAAGTTGGGAAGAATTTCCAAAAACATTTCAATGGTTCTAGAGACCCTGAGTATGATGTTGACAAAAGGTTTTTACAGTAGAGAAGCAAATTAGGTAGTAAATGTGGCACAGACAGAGAGGGACATGCACACACAAGGCAATGCAATGAGGCATGTATAAGCAGCCCAGTGATTTCAAGGTCAATGCCATTGCACACTTGTGGTTCACCAGAGGCACAGTTCTGGATGCCTAGCAGCTCAGATGCAATGGCACGAAAATAATGGAGAAACCACAACTGTTTTTCAGCTGGATCAGGGAAGCCAGCAGTGTAATAAGAGAAATCCTGTTTTCTGCGTGGTGGCCCTATAACTGGTTGATATATCTGTTGTCCCTTGAATCGAAGGGTGAATGCCATGTTTTTTGGGTCTTTGCAATAAAATGCAAAGGGACTTTCAAGTGGAAAGTACACAAAGGAAAAAGCCTCTGGATAAAAAAATGCCTCTGGATATGGCAAGATGTTACTTACTCAAGTAAAGGCACAGTGAGATCATAACTCAAGAGAAAACTAACGCCATCATACTGCAGGCGTTTTAATTGAAAAATGTTCCACTGGAAAATTGTTAGACATTAATTTTTATAAGCAGTACAATAAACTTTTCAATTATAAAAGGCATAAAAATGATGCTTAACTGTCACAACCAGTCAGTCACTTCATTCTGAGCAGATAGCCCTCTGCCCACACTTCGGCACACTTGCAGCAGTGTCAGCTAACTAGCAAAGGGCCCGGGACTAGGTGGAAGGATGTTCGCAACAATCATTTGGATCTGGAAATGGGCAGGAGCACAGCAGTTGTCCCTAGCTAGGGTGCAGAAACCTGCAGGCAGACCGGGTGGTAGGGATCCCACATCTCTGCTTAGCACCAGTGTCTCACCTCAGGTAAATGAGCAAACAGTTCCTCCTAAGACCAGGCATGAAGTCCTGACCATGCTGAAATCAATACCAAAACCTCTGTTAAGTGCACTTGTGCAACTATTTCACCTGCTGACACCAGTGATTTACCCGTCTTGGAATAGGGTTCTGGATCGATATGTTTACTAATCTCACAAAACAGGTTACAAACACAGGCTGCTTGAAGGGTCTGCAGTGTGCATTGTGTGGGGATTATTTCATACTTATTTAATAATTTCAAACTTATTGTTGATTATTATGTGAATATTGCACTAACTTCATCTTTGGAAAGCTCCTAATAATTGTGATTCATGAAGATGTCAACTAATACTATAACAACTACCTAGTCACTTTTACAGACCTACATATCAGTAGATTTGAAATATTCTGGAAAAATGAAGAAAACAAGAAGACCAAGGAAAGAAAATAAAGAACTTTCTGTCAGCCCTGTGCCATAGGGAGGGCTAGCAGCAATAATGGCAGTCTGTTTCCAGGGGTGGAAAGGCCTTTAGACATCTATACGTGATGGTGTAGCACCATGGGCCACAGCATCAGTGCAAAGAACGCTTGCACCAAAGAGAGCAGCAAGGTCAGAAATTTAACTCCAGATATAAGAAAGACCCACAGTGTTTCACCTTAGATTAACAAGGGTGAAGCTCTTTACTGAAACCCTGTCCGAAAGTGATTTGTCATTTAAGGATTTTCTTAAGAGAAGTAGGTCCATTAGTGACATATAAACTGTGTAGAACAAGAATACATTGTATTTCCTTCTATAACACTGGATTTCAGATCTACCTAAGAGTTAGACAGTAAGTAAAAGCTCTTACTAAAAAAAAAAGCTTCTCTGAACACTTCATTCAGTGAAGGGGATGAGAGAAGCCCAACCACCAGATCATCTCTCCCACAAGCAGCTGCAGCCTACCCTGTGCATCTCCACATAGGTTGTCTAGAAATGAAGCACTCAGACAAAAAGAAAACTGATTTTGTTCCCGTAGATCTTCCTAAACTGAGTCACTCTATAAAGATCTCTACGTCATAGGCAAAACCTCTTTTTGCTCATCCCTGGTGTGTGTACTATTTGCACTCAAGTTAAGGGAGAGTGGGTTGAGTTTGCTGTGGTAAAGGTGACGGTTAACACTTGTCCAGGCCCATCAAAGTGATTCCATTGCAGGGTTCCATGGCACATTCCTCCACACCGTGCGACAAACTGCATCCAGCTCTTTGCCCTTCTCTACCTGCCCACTTTGTTGTACCCTTTTTCTGCTATTAGAAATATGGTGACTATACCAGATGACATATAAGACCTTAGCATCTCTTAGACAAAAAAACCAGACAAGTATCCCACTTGGATAAATAGGCAAAACCAATGTATTTATTAATTTGAAACAGTAAATTCCAAGCACCAAAAAGCCTTGCAGAGTGCAGGGTTTTTTAGAAAAAATACTACATGAGTGTGCTTTAGTGGAGCTGCACTGCAACTGCCGGTCATGATGGGAAATAGCCAGGCTGATAGGTGTGACTTCTGAACTACTCACTTAAGATAAAGAAGAAAGAAGAAAGGATCACAGGGACCCCACAATTTACCTCATATACCTCTCTTGGGCAAAATGTTCTTCCAGCAGCAAGGGACCCTCCATTTTGACTGCACAAGCACCTTGAGGTGGCCAGACTAAGCTGTAATCTTCCTCCTAGAGTCACCTCCAGTCCAAGCAAGTTCAGAGAGAGCTCTCAAGTCAAATGTCAATACCGTAGCTTCATAATTTGGCTCTGTGAGTTCAGCTACATGTGTCTTCTCAAATATAAATAAACGTTTTACCAAGATTTACTCTACTGATTACATTTATCTTGCTTATAACTGATAGCTTGCTAATACTCCTGTAATGCTTGGGGAGTGTTCCAGCTGGTTAAAATTGCACCCAAATATGTGATTCAAAACCTCAGGCAAAACAAGAACCGTCTCTTATACCTTTATGGATTAACAAATAGTTCTTGCCCTGCTAATGCCATTCTTAATTGGACTACACTGTGAGGAGCAATTAAGACTAAACGGCCACTTGCTGTGAGCTGGTGAAAGAGAAACTGCAGCTTGAGGCATTCGCATTCTCCAAATAAAGTGCAGTTGCTTTACTTTGGTCTTAAAGAAAGAAGCTTAATTTTTTAATGGCTTAGTATATTAAAAAGGAATTTCTCAACTCACAGCAAGAATATGGGTTTTGGGAGGGATTTTTTTTTTTTTTTCAAAACCACTTCATAGATATAAAGATTTCTGACTGACAGCAGTGGAGATGGGACTTTCCTGTCTCAGAGAGAAGCAGTGACAGCTAAAGCTACAGCCACAATAACCTTGCTGCACTGCCTCACCTTTAGCTTGCAGAAGCCATCGTAGGGCTAGAAAGAGATCTTCCTGAAAGAGATCTTCCTGTTTATTCCATGTCCTGCTAGTCTGTCAGATAAATACTGGGTGCGTGACGTAGCAATGCAAACAAAATCTGCGTAACTATTCACGTACCTTCTTAAAAAATTCTGAAGGCCCTGTCAGTCCATGAAAAATCTTCCCTTTTCAGATACAGCACAGTGTGAGCCATACCTGCTGCCTGTCCTCTACGGCGACTAAAATAAATGCCACCTGCAGTGAGCTGCAAACATCTTGAGGAGGATCATAGGTCCTTACTTGAAAGTAAGGAAAGGTCACATTCACCCCACTGACTGGCAACAGAGGAAGGAATTTGCTGCAGCTACAGTAAATCATATATCCTGGAGTGGTTAAACCTGAGGAGGACAACTGTACCTCACAGCAAGCCGCCTGCTGCCTTTCACTCATGATAAAGTTGGGATCCTGACAGAGTTTCCCCGACAGTTTCGCCTTCTAACCTCGCCACCACCCCTCCAGCATGCATCCTCCCAACACTGATGCTAAGCCAGCTGCATCTCACCCAGGTGCCCACATCCCTTGGGTGCTGCTGAAAAGCCAGTGCCCAGTCACCTTGTCTGTGGTTTAGCCACCACAGGCCACAGCAGGGCCATTGGCTGCCAACATCTCAGCCTTGCCTGAATGGCTTTTCTCACCAGAAGCCTTCTGCAATCCTCTTTGACTGGGAACAAATGCTCTTGTAGGAGCTAGGCTCAGCGCAAACTGCCTGGACTAAGTTACGAAAGAGTGAGAAAGGCAGCTCTGGACTCAGCTGCTCAGTCTAACCGCAGCCAGAAAATAAGCTCAAGAGGATATCAGGTTTTCTGGGAGGGAAGCCTGTATTTATAATGGTGGATAAAGAGTGTTCAACCAAGGTATCAGCTGCAGCCTCCACGTATGTTTCTGAACTCTGACTTACAAGACTCCCCTACTGCTCATGACAGAAGGAGCTCTGACAGGTTTTCTAGGAAAGCCAGTTGTTCTTCCAACACGTCGTTACTGAAATGAGGTCTCCATGACTCCCAGTGCTCACATCACTTCCATGCAGACTTTAAAAGCCTGAATGCCTAAGGATTTGTCTAAACTAGTTTTATATCACACACCAGGAATTTTTAGCATGAGTTTTTCTTTGCCTGAAACATTTGGAAATAGGTAACATATCAGCTCACCATATTATCTGTATGCACATTTACATCCTTTTTGCTTTCTATGTCCATTCTCTCCCTCCAGAGAGATTGAGATCTGAACATCCTTTATCTGCTATTGCAGGCAGTCTCAGTATCATCAGCATCATTTCATATCAGCATATAATCTATCTAGTGGCTTAACCTGATGAGATGACGTTAGCCAACATTAGTATTTCATTTTTCTATTCCCCAAAAGATACTTCTTTTCGATTTAGCTGCTGCCTGACAAAAATATTGCTGAACACCTGCAACAGATAAAACAACCTCAAATCCAATTTCTTTTTGCAGATGCTAAGGGCCATGTTATTCTACCACTCATGCAGCTTATAGCTCAGAATTCTGCACAATTTACATGAGAAGCAAGTTGTTTGACTTAGTTGTGGCAGTGGTGTGAACAAATGTAGTCTGCCCTTTGCCAGCATCATGTGCTTTGGAGAGCTCAGCACTTATCTGAGGCAAGTATCTCAAAGAAACCAGGCGTAAATCAGTAGCAGTGGAGAAAGGAGATGCTTCACTGTGCATTCCTCTGAAAAACTTGTGCATCTGAGGCAAGTCAAGGCAGAAGAGAATGATCCACAGTACATGATCCACATTTGAGCTAGACTCCGAAACAGACTCTATAAATCTGCTGCTCTGACTCACAGACTAGATGCAGCTAATTGGCACAGCTCTTTAATTAGCACAGAACTGCTATCTCCACAGACAGCAGGGGAGAACATGCAGTGTGCCGGCACGGAACACAGTACATGTCAGTGGGGAGCCCTCTCCTCCCATAATGATGCTCTGGCTCTAAAGAGCCACACTGGAGGCCGAATAGTGGAAACTATGATGTGGATCTTTCTTAACATGCAGAGGGTTGAGCAGCTGACATGCTTCTCTCCAGGCTGTACCCCAAAGAGGCTTTCCCTGGAGGGCTGAGAACAGGAAATCGAGTGTGCAAGCGGTTGCTTAGACTTACTACCGCTTAATACAAAGGAAAGAGACTGGTGCTTCACATAACATGTTTCCACATACATTCTCCATTTGCGTTCAGTGGTGTAAACCTTGCATGTCCTGGAATGGCTCGGTATTTTCACCTCTGACCCCCACAGTTCATTGTCACTTCAGTATTGCCATTGGCAAGCAGTTGTTCTGACCACAGATCAAGCGCCTTTGACTAAACTTTTTTACTAAGCAATTCATCAAGTAGTCAGCAACATCTCCTAGGAATAAAATAACAATATATAGATAAAGCAGCAATTGTTTCATAGCTACCGAAGGAGCCTTAAGCAGACAAATCAGAATTCTTTTCTTTTTGAGCTCTTAGACTGAGGAGAAATTTCCTGCAAACAATCTCTGCTTTCTTTGCAGTATACTTCTGAGGTTACTTTTTCAGATGCAGTTATGTATCTCAATATGTTCTGTTCTCCAAAGGGATCCATCCAAAGTGTCTTCTGCCACCCTCCCATTTTATGCTTGCTACTCAGCCTGCAGCTACTGAAAGAAAAGGCTCTCCTGACACTTATGGTAATGGGTAAGAATGAAGAACAGTGATGCTCCCAGTATGATGGGGCCTCAGTCAGAGCCCAGTCACACCACAGGAAAGCCAAAGGAATAACTCTAGTCTAGTTAGGTTATCCCAGGCATTTCTTCCTCTTAGGAACAAGACACACAGACACGCTGGCACACACTGTAACATGTCACAGGCCAAATTCTGTTACTAATAACAAAGTGCAATAACTCCAGTTAAGCCAATCTTCCACGTTTAATTACATCACTCTGCTGGGTTATTCTGAATCGATGCTGCTGCTTGAGAATAGATCTTGGCCCTTAATATAATGGGTATTTTTCTACAGAGGATGACAGATGTCAAAAATGCAAATTCATTTACTGAAAAGAGTTGCACTCTCCTTGAAGATGGTAGGAGGACCCTAGGAAACCTTCAGATAAATTTTAAAATAAGACCTTCTCCCTCCTTCTTCTGGGAAAAGTCACTCCATTTAATTACAATCCCATGAACATGCTAGGCCCAAAGAGTTTCCAGTATTTGCAAATCCATCTGCCACCAGCATAAGGACACTTATATATCAAATGTCAGTTTTTGTAGCTTATCCTGGCATTTCTGAGATGAGACATAGAGTTATGCTTCACCAGGCTTTATCTAGAAGAGCTAATGCTGCTGAGTTAACAACATAGCTCTAAGTTTCCCATTAATTTTCCAATGCATCTTACCTAAGTGCAAAGTAGATATGGATTTCAAAATTTGCATGGGGAGGGGAAGACGGTTACAAAATTAGCAATTAAAGACATAAAGAAACATAGCTAGCACCAAATTTTTAGAGCTGTAACATAATTACTGTAATTACATCAGCTGTCTGCAAATGTGTATATGCACAGGCAGATCCCAGTGGATTGAGCTGAGGTTTTGGTTTGGTTTTTTTTAGCTTTGGAATATTCTTGGCTGAAGAAACTCCTCTATCTCTCTCTTCCTGCAGTCCTATACACACATATACCTTCCAGGCCTTGTGTGCCATTGAGGCTAGCTGTGTGCTTAGGATGGAAGGATGTTTGTGTTAGGATCTGTGCAAACGTGACCCAAGCAGGTGGCTCAGTTTAATTTCTCATTCCTCCTATCCATAGCCTGGAAGGATAGATACTGATAAAAGGACTTGCAGTTGCACAGGGGGATGCATGAGAAAATTTAGCAGTTTTCCATGCTTTTAACCGCTTCAGATGCTCTCTCTTATCCTGAAGGGTTCAGGTGACTCTGACCAGAAGGGAAGGGAAAACAAGGTTTAGGGAAATAGAAAGGCCTGGCCAGTGATGGGTTCCTTCAGATCCAGAGCCAACTAGGGCCATTTCAGCAATGCCCTAGTACCCACTTACTAGTTGGGAACGAGGGTTCAGAGGTGTTTATTCACAGTCTCTTGAAATGTTCCCTGTGCTCCCACACCCTAGACCATGTGGTACTTATTAAGCTGTTTTTGTAATAAATATACAAAGTCTGAGTTGTGTCAGTGATACAGAAATGTGTCTCAGTTTTGACATCAACGCAGTTACCTGGCAAAAAACAATGTGATGCAAGGGAGAATAACATCATTTTCACCGACATATTATTGAGGTTTGTGCAGATTTTTTCAGCCTGATGGTAATAAGATGGCAAAACTACAGTCATGGTTCCTTGCTTGTCTGAGAATGGAAAAAAATGTAGATTGTCTAGGGAAAAGATGAACTATTTCACATAGATTAAAATAGAAAAATCTCTTTGGGGTCCATTACATCTTCCTTGTTAATGTTTTGTATTTTTCATTCTGCATTTTAAAAAAATTTACATCCCAGGGTGGGCTAACTCTACAAATGTCACTTCACGGGTGGGCTTGTCCTTGTGCAATTAGAAATAAAGCACAGAATGTCCAGAACAGATGGGACTGCTGCACAGAACAAAACCTCCTCCTTTACTTTCCTTTTTTTTCCCCATCCAAATTCTGTTTCACACAGAAGATATTTAAACTATGGAATCAAATTAGAGTTAATCAGCTGGAGCATTTTGTAATTAATAAGAAGGTCACATCCCATGTGGACTGGTGGAATTTTACAATCCATCACCAAGCCTGTGGCTTTTTCACCAGTTTATCTGGGTCAAATTCTGTTTTATATGGGAGCAGGGTAAGTGAGGAATAAATAAATTCAAACTCACAGAGTTACTCCATATTTATACACTACGGAAATAGGTACAGAGCCTTTGTCTTGAGTAGCAGATGCAAAGTCAAGACAAGTCTAGTGCCATGACAACCCATTACAAAACACCATGGAGAGGCTTGACGCTGCTGCTCAGGCTTGGTTCCCTCTGAATACTCCTGCTGTCATCACTGTGTCATTATGGCATCATTACTCCTGCTGGCCTCCTGCTCTGCAGCAGCAGCAGGAGGTGAGGAAATGGCACTTTGCTAAAACAAAGTCCTTCTAAAGCCCCAGGAAGAAGAGAGAAAAGAAGAAAACAGAAGCTTCTCTTGCTCCAAATGTCCCATGCAAGTGGAACCAAGAGTCTCACTTCCCTCCCAGCATCTGCAGAGAATTCTGTCTCGTTTGCTTGCTCTCTGAGGTTCTTCCTGTAACCCTGTTTTCTCTTCTTTTTCGCTTTCTTGTGCAGGTATGAAGAACAATACATCTGCTGGTGGTGATGAAAAGCAACATCGCTGCTGGCTTC
The DNA here is from genome assembly GCA_009806455.1 of Tetrax tetrax. Taxonomy (NCBI): domain Eukaryota; kingdom Metazoa; phylum Chordata; class Aves; order Otidiformes; family Otididae; genus Tetrax; species Tetrax tetrax. The sequence continues at coordinate 647,938 of WHYT01018003.1, read as the reverse complement.
CCTAAAGTGAAGCTCTGCCAATGTTGGTTACTGTTACAGAGACCTCAGCTGTCCACAGAAATCTGAACTTTTCCTCAGAATTTTAGCCCTACTATGCACGATCAGTCCAAAGACGCTGAGCCCTTGAAGTTTTCTCAGACACAATTCTTGACCTGACAAACAACCCTGGGATTTAGCTGCAGTCTTGGAGAGCCAAACGCTGCATACTCTCTCCCAGACACTTCGAAGGGATTTTCAGGGGCAGCAATCACATATCCCATGGCTTTTGTAAAGGAACAATGAAGAATTTGGATGATGGGAGTGAAAAATATTTGAGAAAGGATTCAAAAGTCTTTGAGAAATATTAAGACAGAGCCCATCTGGTAAATCTCCAGACTACTGAATATTACATTGGCATGCACTTTGTTTGTTTATCCTTTTCCCTTGCATTGTCCAGACCACCCTTTTCTGGATACGTACAAAGGAAAACCACCCCACTGCTTTGCAGTGATTTTCTACTGGTGGTTTGTCAGATTTTGACTAGTTTCTAAGCAGAAGCAGATCAGTGGAGCTATTTTGCAATGTTTATTTTGAAACATTCTGTTCTTTTATATTAAACAGTTGGGAATTACAGTAAATTGGCATTACTTAAATGCTATCTTCACACTTCTCCCAAGGCTGGTAAGTCTAAAATATCCTACCTCAGTTGTTTCATAGAATAGCTGTGGTAATTGCCTGAGCATGAAGGTGCACTTTGTCATTGTTGTGGTTCCAGGGATGATGCTGTAAATGATTCTTTAGCTTATGGGGAAGCAAAAATAAACTGTTTTGTAAATAACTCTTTTTATACCAATCTTGCAGATAAATAAACTGAAAAATAAACTGATATACAAATCGATTAAGTGATGACAGAATTACTGAAGAGTTAATCTATGGCGTGAATGAGATCAAAGCTGTAGATAGCTTTGTCTCACACTTATTTCAAATTAATTTCCTTATTTACAAAACTATTTTCTCTAAAAGACTCCCTGAGTTCTAATAATAAGCTAGCATATGTTCTATTAGTTCAAAGCAAACAACAACAACAAAAAAGCCCTATCACATCCATTTATATTTAAAATGCAACATGTTAGACATAAGTATGTATAGAGCCAACAAAGCAGCTGCATTTTATGCAAGAGACAAGTTATTAGAGAACTGTTGTTCTGAGATACTAAATTCCTCAGTACCTTCAGAATACATTTCAAATGGATAGATACTTTCTTTAATTACTAAAACACTGTATGGATTTATTTAGTGCCCTTCATTTTCACAAATTATCTTACTGAATTCAATGAGAACTCTGACAAATTTAAGATCTTAATTTTAAAATGTTTCCAAAATATCTTTGCTTTTTAAAAACAACAGAAACTTTAAATAAAATCCATTTTCTCTTCTGATGTGTTATGCACAAGTTTGCTGTGTTTGCTGCCTGGCTACTGCGAAAAGCCCTGTCAGTCTCACAGCTGTGCCTGGAATCCTGATGCACCAGGAAAACACTGCACAACTGGCTGTTGCACTTGTTTCTGCAAAACCGTTGCCTGAATACAAGGCTAATTATTTGGAGCAAAATAGACTATAGTGCTCCCAAAGTTCTAGGGTGGGTCATTTTTCTAAGCATAATTCTTCAGTGTTTGTACTGAGATCGCTACCACTCCTGGTGTGCTAATAACGCAGCAGTGAACCTGTGCATGGCTGTGCTTGTTTGCTGCTAGAGACAGCAGAGCTCCTTCCAGAAATCACTGTCATTTGGTGGCTGTGAAGCAAAATGGCCTGCATCAAGCTTCTAACAAATGCATGTCCATCTTGTATAACTGCTGATACGGGTCTTCTTCAGATGATTCAGAAAGGCCAGAGGAACCAAGTAACACCCTCCTCCTCCTCCAGTGGGACCCTTTTGCACGGCCACCCCTGCTTCCCTTTGGCGTCACCATCACCAAGCAAAAAGTCAGGAAGTTAACACAAGGCTTAAGACAGCTTCAGGAGAGGTTTTAACACAAAAATAAATGCTTAAGGTTCCCCTGGTTTAGATGTGTAAAACTGGAGATAAATAGGGCTATTAAAGCATGTCAGTGTTAACTCAGGGAAAACACAGCTGAATCAGCATGAAATCTAGAGCCAGAGTTCTGCTCTTTGTTTAGATGCATTACTGCCTGCAGTGAAGTCACTTGCATTGAGCTGGGGTGGGGGAGATCCTGTTCCCCTGAGGAGTGTTGAGCTTTGTACCCTGCTCCAAATGCTCCAAGTTTTGGTGTTCACGCAAGCAGAACTGGCTTATGTGTAATACTAATGCAGGAAAAGACAAAATACAGAAAAAAATATATATAGATTGAAGGCAGAGCTTTCTTTTTGAGGAAAAAAAAATGAAACAAAACAAAACAGAAAAGCCTTAGAAACAACTATCTTGTTGTTGTGCACTCATTGGGCACAGACCATCACCGAGCTGGGGGATGAGGTTCCAGAATGTTTGTGTTAGAGGTTGTTTTGTACAGGACAGATGATAACTTCCCACTCTTCCCATTCAGGACCAGCTTTGCTGGAGGCTACAGGCGTTATACAGATGCACATTCAGTGTTCTCTGCAGCACCGACACAGAGATGAGTTTTTGTCACAGGTCGTGACCACACCAGAGGCAGCTCGCATGGGGAAGCAATCGGCTTCTGAAAAGCCTACTGGCAGTCATCTGCAGGTACAGAGCATCCAGACAGAGCCCTTCGGTTACTTTCATATGCAAACAAAGTTTCCACTGAAATTTTACCAAAAAAAAGCTCTATGGCAGAACTGAGGAGAGCATAACGACGATGGTAATTATCCAGCTACAAACAGAAACTGTTAAAGAAGCATGGACTGTGGCTGCTTTTTAGTTTAAAAGCATATTCCAATTACTTAAATTTTGTGCTAGTGGGAGTCCAGAAAAAATTACGTAAATTAAAGCCATTTTTTTCCAAGCTGTGCTTCCTAAAAAGTGAAGAAATTACACAAGCATCTAAACTGAATTTCTCCTTTTCAAAATCAGAAAATATGTATAAGACATGGGTCTTCTCCAGTGGGCAGAGGCACAAAAGAGGGTAAGGAGAAGAAAGGTCTTTGACAAATCAGGAGAACAGAGAGAGGAGTGGTATGGGGAGGAGAGGTTGAGACCAGGAAGGACCTGAAGAGGGACAAAGAGGAAGAGAAGCAAGAAGTAAGGCACACTGTTGTGGTTTTGCTTAGTGAGGGGGGCCTAAGGCGGTAGCTTCTGTAGGAAATTGCTAGAAGTTGCTCCCCTTTGTTCAGTGGACTCGACTGGGCCTAGGGCGGACCCACTGCTGGCCAAGGCCGAGCCGATTGGGAGCAGAATGTCCCATGATAACGCCTCTGCGATAACGTATTTAAGAAGGGGAAAACAGAAAAAAAAAAGGAAGAAGAGAAGATGTCACGAAGCTGAGCAGGGGCAGAGGGGGAGGCGCAGGCCTCCGGGGCCTTGCAGGCCTCACCCTCTGGCCTCTCGCCAGGCGGCCGACTGGGCCCAACTCAGCCCAGTCTGGCTGCAAGAGGTGGAGAGGAGATGAGATGGGATGAATAAGGTGAAGAGATCCTGAGAGGCTTCTGCCAGCCTGTTGTGAAGAACGAACTTTTCTTGTGAGAGAAACAGCTGAAGACACCAAAGTCAGTGAAGGAGGGGGAGGAGTAATGTGGCTCCTGGCCAAGATTCCCCTGCAGCCTGTGGTGACGACCATGGTGGAGCAGGTTGCCCCCCTGCAGCCCATGGAGGTCCACGGAGGAGCAGAGATCCACTTGGAGCCTGGAGCCCGTGAAAGACCCCGCACCGGGGGAGGTGGATGCCTGAATGTGGCTGTGGCCCGTGGAGGGCCCGCTGGGACAGCCGTTCTGGAGAGACTGTACTCCATGGAAGAGAAAACCTACGCCGGAGCAGTTTAATGAAGGACTGTGGTGTATGGGTGGGACCCCACAATGGAGCAGGGGAGGGATGTGAGGAGTTCTTCCCCCAACTGTGAAGCAGCGGCATAAACTCATGATGGACTGACCGTGATCCCCATTCCCTCTTCCCCCCTGTGCCGCTCGGGGTAGGAAGGTAGTAGAGATAATGTTAAGCTCGGGAAGTGGGAGGGGTGGAGGAGGTTATCTTGTTTCTCTGTCTCATTATCCTGCTAGTTGTAGTAATAAATGAATAGTTTTCCCTAAGTCGAGTCTGTTTTTGCCCGTGACAGTAAGGATTTCTCCCTGTCCTTATCTCAAACCTCGAGTCGTTTTTCTTAAATTATCTCTCCCTATTCTCTCGGAGGGTGGGGGGAGTGAGAGAGAGACTGCGTAGTCTGGTCCGGATCGGGGCTGAACTACGACACACACCTTCCTCCATCTTTAAAAATTCTGGAGAAGATATTTCCTTGGAGAGAGTGTGAGCCTAACCTGGCAGCCAAACCCTGTGTTGCAGCAGGACAGTTTTAGATTTGCAGGAAGAAGTGGATGCCTGCTGCTCCCTTCCCCTGAAATCTCTGCACCTCATAAATTCAAGCTGTCTCAGACTGGCCATGCTTGCGGTGCCCAAAGAGGATAAACAAGCTCTTTATAAACAGACTACCTGGCTTGCATCTCACATTGTGTGGAGTATGATACCATCAATATTTATAAACCTTCTGCTATACAGAATATCCCTAAATCCTTTATGAGAGGAATCATTTATAAACAGAAGTGGAGAAGGGGAGAGGGTACAAAGGGAAATGCACAGGCAGCGCTCTTGACTTTCAGTTAACAGGATTAATGCCATTGAAGAAAACAAAATTCTTCCAGATCTGTACTGGTATAATTGAGGGCAGCACCTGACCCTGTGCAACACTCACCTTCTCACATTTAAGAGGGCACTGTGCTCTTCTCCAGCTATAACTTTTGTGATCTTAAATTCTAACAGAAGTGCTCTGACAACTTTGTAGAATATTTTCCGGTGCAAGAGGGCAGCATGCAAGAAAAGCAAATTGGAAATTGAAATAGAGAGGAGGAAGACAGGCTTGCGTGGGAGGTAAGAGGAGACGGGGCCATTGACAGTCCAGTTAATGAGAGGCAGCTCAGTTTCACTCAGCTTCTGGAGCTGGCTTGAAAATGCATAGGTAACCTGAAAGGAGAAAAGGACAAAAACCACATGCTGTTTCAGAAAAAGAACTATTATTCCCACATCATGCTACTTGGCCAGGAGACTATCTGTACCTAGCAGAGGTCAAGGACAACACAGCCATGATACTTGTGCTCTCCCCTGAATCTGAAATGAAATCAGTTGTATACACTGCAATGCAGTGGACAGTGAGATAACTTCCAGTTGGGTTGCTGCTATTTTTGCTAATAGCAGCTAGAGTTTAGCTGGCTGGTTTCTCCTGAAGAATCAGTGTAAAGAGGGGAAAGACAATATAGTGATGAAAGTTACTGTTTCTGTTCAACATCCTATACTCAGTAGGTTTTGCTAGGCTACTCCAAATACACAAGCATGTGCTTGGTGGTGGATGCTGTGCTCTCGTTTCAGATTCACAGCACTGCACGGGAGCGGTGCCCTTCTCAAACGCCTGGCGTGCAAATCACTTCCACAGTCTTCCTTGTCCTCAATTGCATCAGTTTCTTCTTCTTTAATTAGTGAAACAAAAGTGCACCAGGGAATTCATTTCCACTGGCTATGTTCTTCTTTTTTATTCATGCATTTTTCAATTTTAAGCACACAAGTAAATAGGATTCAGAGAGACTTGAGTAGTTAAAGTGACTGAAGATCTGAGGAGAATTTTTTTCTGATGATTACAATTTCCTCCACAAACATCAGTCTGCCGAACACAAATAGCTTTCTTCAAGACATCCTGGGTTGGCCCATTTGCTGATCCCAGAACCAGATTTAGTGTTCCTAGGTCTTCCTGGTGTCCCCATGAAGTGCAAGACTGGTCCAGAAAAGGAGCCAGGCTCTCAGCTCTGCAGCAAGTGCTGCTGGCTTGTCCATCCCTGGCAGGGGATGCTGGAGGTGCTGGGTACCTCTTGGCAGCACTTCCTGACTCTGCCCCAGAGCCATGGGTGATTTCCAGAGCCCCTGTCCACAGTGAAGCTGGCACTGACAGTCACTTAAATTGCAGGCTACTGAGTTGAAGGAACATCTAGTTCACATGAAATTTGGCTCAGAGAAAGGTTTCTACTCAAAGTAAGGAAAACAACTGCAAATCTGTAAAGCTGCACACCTCGTTTCACAGCAGTTCTTGTATCCTTCCACAGTACGGAAATCACATTCTCTGCTCTAGCTGTAAGCTTTGACTTTAAGAGACGAAGGGGAATCTTATATCCACATGCAAATACTTACAGCCCCACTCCTGCAATTTCTAATGCTCAGCCAGACCGCTGTGCTCAAGTGCAGCACCATTAACTTTAATGTGGATTCCAGCCATGCATTTTAAATCTCCAGATCAGAGGCTGAAACTATATACGCTCAGGGGTAGGTGTTTTCTACTGCATCTTCTGCAACGCCAAGCAGATTGTAAGCATTTAACAAATGATAATAAAAACATTAAAATATCATAATAATAACAACAGCAATAATAATGATGATGAAAAAAGAATATATTATAATGCTGTCTACAACACTCAGCTTTAATTTCCTTCAAGAACAAAAAACTTATCAGCTTGGAGTAAACTAAGATTTATGAGCCATGATGCAGCAAATTGAACCCAGTTTAAGAAAATTCTTGCTGGAATATTGAATTATTTTGCTGATTATGAAACAATTTTGCACAGAGTTGTTTAAGTAAGAAACATTTTTATCCTCCACACAGCTCTCAAATTGCCATGCATAGGTAAGCAATGGCCTTTTTTTCAGAGCTGGAGGAGTCAGATCAGATTCAGCAGATTCACAGCTCTCTCCTCAGCACCTAAGCCTAGTCCATTCACACACATCCTCCTGGGGGCTCTGGGTCAGTTTTCCCCAAAATCCAGGGGCACACAGGCAGCCCTGGGACAAATCCCTCCTCTAAACAATTGAGAAGCAAGAATTTGGAGCCATCCCCCTTTGTCATTAACCATCCTTACTATTAGAATCAGAGAGTAATTTGAATTCAATTGATTTCAGCATAACCGTATCTTTTTATTAGGTCTTTCTCTGTGAAGCTAAAGGGAGCTGTAATATTCTATATTTTCTCCCCTGTAGGCATCCATACATTAAACCCAAGTGATTTTTCACTATTAAGATAAATAGCTCAAGCTCTTGAAGTTTCTCACTGTACAATATTTCCTCTAAGCCTTTTCTGGACCCATTTCCGTGTCCAGTTTGCCAACGATCTTCTCAAATGGATGCAACCAGACCTCAATGCAGCCCCAGCAGTGCCAGTGCCACACTCTGGGATAAGGTTTATCCTCTTGCTTCTGTCTGATACTCCTATGTTTGCATACAAGGAACAGATCAGGATTAGAGACATCTTTTTGTGACTGTCCTGGTCACAGTTTTATTTAGAACTTTAATTATTTTGCCTTCTGCAAATTTTAGATTATTGTAATGCTACCATACTTCTAGTTCACTGAGAAAAACATTCAATGCATCAGATATAATCCTGATTCCTGCATGATTACCCTAGAAACTTCCATGAAGGGAAGATCCTGAAACTTGTAGAGATCTATTTCTTTCTAAAATTTCCATGTTCTTTAAAAGAACTGCTGTTTTTCAAAGCTGATCTTAAACAAACAGATTTTTTTTTTTTTTTTGTGACAAAGACCTTTCTTAGAAAAGATACGTAAATTTGTGACCACCAGTCTGGAAGAATGTAATGGATTCACCTTCGGGCTTCAGGAGACTATTGCTTAGAAACATGAACTAAGATAAAATGGAGAACTCCCCTTTGGTCTAATCTTGAGTTTAAATCCAAATTAATATTTTCTCCATCAATACCTTTTAGCTTATACATTTATTGAAACTACTAATAGGGATTACATCAACTCTTCCAGACAAATTAAAATTCTAAGTCCTGGAAGATCACTTTTCTAGCCACATCCTATTATGGCAGATTGTGATACCTTACAAGAGACTCTAGATATGATTGCATAAGGTCTTTCTCAAGTGTGGGATGTAAAAAGCTTCATAAGTCATTATGAAATACTAGAAATTACTTAAATCCCTTAATACTTGACCTGGAATTTCTATTCCCCCCTTGGGCCCTGGGGCCAGGCATGAAGAGTTGTATGGAGAAGAATACGCCAAAAGGGGAGTGGGTTATAGTTTTTTTTAAAAAAAACATAGGAAATGCTATTAAGACTTCGTATTCTTGGCAAGGACCATGACTCAGGAAGCCACTTCCCTGAGGATGTGAGAAGTGCGAGTGCTGCTCACTTCGGAGCAGCCCTCTCCAGCCACTCAGATCAGCTATCTCTGGGCTTATTTTCACTCTTCCTAAGAGCTTTAATCTCAGGTTGCACACCAATTTATGTTTTTGCAGCTTTCAATAAAGCCAGGTGTATTCTGCAAAGCTGTTAATTGCTGGCTGGTTAGTATTAATGTGTTTACTACATGCTAGTTGTTATAAATGTGAGAAAGAACACCTTTTCTTTATCTGTATATAGGGATAGATTATGCTTCATAACTTATCTATGGAAGTAAATTCCTTGAAGACTATCATTTTTAAATAACAGATGGTATTTCCACAGGAAAATGTTGTCCATTACATGTCTTTCCTTAAAAGCCATAATGTAGCTGCCTCAAAAAGCCAGCCTAACACTAGCATATGTCCTAAACTTTGAAGAGAGCAGCATGACCTTAAAGGATTGAAATTATTTCTGTCTGCCATTAAATGGGCTTCCATAAAATAGCTGGTTTGATAAGGGCAAGCTACAAGGAAGGGTGCATTTCTATAACTACAAAATCAACACAATACATAAGAAGAAATTTCAAAAACAGTCAGGCAGTTGAAGGAGGAGAGAGAGATCTCATCTCTTACAGTTAGCAACTCAGTTTGTCTGTTAAGCACTATGGATTTATCTACCTCCCAATGTTTATTGCGTACCTTTGTTGTGAGTATAGCTAGCTGCAAGTTTTCCCCTTTACTTAATGTCAGCACTGTTTACGGAATGTGGCTCTGTGTTTGGATTAGTCCATCCAAATCACTCAAAATCAATTACCCTCTGAAATACAGACTCTCCCCTCCCTCTCTACAGATGACATGTTCTTTCCTCCAGATTAATAATGTAAAAGGAAAACAGCGTACTCTCATACTGATGTAATAGTTGTTTACTAGTAATGTCCAGCCACACGATTATTTTCTTAATATTTAAAATTCTTTTACATTTTCTGTCTTAAAAAATCCTTTACTGAAGCATGTAGCTGTAACATGCCCCTGCAACATATTGACTTGGTGCAGTAGTGTATGTTAAGTATTGGGGAAGATTGAGGCCCAGATTAGAGACATGACTAGGAAAATCTCTGGTCTGGTATGGTCCTCTATTACCTTCTATTTGTTGTGCAGGTTGGCAGTGATAAGGTTACAGAGAGAAGTCCAAAAGCAGTTTTGGGCCCCTTACTACAAGAAAGACATTGAAGCCGTGGAACGTGTCCAGAGAAGGGCAACAAAGCTGGTGAGGGGTCTGGAGCACAAGTCTTATGAGGAGCGGCTGAGAGAGTTGGGATTGTTTAGTCTGGAGAAGAGGAGGCTCAGGGGAGATCTCATTGCACTTTATAGCTTCCTGAAGGCAGGTTGTGATGAGCAGGGGTTTGGCCTCTTCTCCCAGGCAACAAGCAGGACCCGAGGTAATGGCCACAAGTTGTACCAGAGGAGGTTTAGGTTGGATGTGAGGAAAAACTTTTTCTCCCAAAGAGTGGTTAGGCACTGGAATGGCCTGCCCAGGGAGGTGGTGGAGTCGCTGTCCCTGGCAGTGTTCAAGAGGCGGCTTGATGAGGAGCTACAAGACATGGTTTAGTAGCTCTGGCAGCAACGGTAGTGGGAAGACGGTGGGACTAGATGATCTTATAGGTCCCATCCAACCATGTGATTCTACGATTCTATGATTCTATGATTCTATGAAAAGGGACTTCAGGGCACTAGGGCGATCAGTTGAAGGATCAGGAGCACGAGTGGTACTTTCCTCAACCCTGTCAGTGGCAAGGAAGAATACTGAAAGGAACAGAAAAACTCACCTGATTAACATGTGGCTCAGAGGCTGGTGCTATTCGTGGAATTTTGGGGTTTTTGACCACGAGGAGGTTTACACGGCACCAGGCCTGCTGGCAACAGATCTAGTTCAGCTATATCAAAGAGGGAAAAGGATTCTCACTCATGAGTTGGCAGGGCTCATCAAAAGGGCTTTAAACTAGTCTTGATAGGCAAAGAAGGAGAAGCAGTGGGTGGGTCCGTATGTTAAGGAGTGTTTTGATTGTATAGAACTCAACAATTGTGATTATAAGGTGGAGTGCTTATGGGTAAGGATCAGGGGGAAGTCTATCTAACAAGGCAGATCTCGTGCTGGGAGTCTGTTATAGACCACCCAATCAGGACAAAGATGAAGTAGATGAAGTGCTCTACAAGCAGCTGGCAGAAGTCTCACAATTGCTAGCCCACGTTCTCATGTGGGACTTCAACCTACCAGATGTCTGCTGGAAATACAGCACAGTGGAGAGGAAACAGTCTAGGAGGTTCCTAGCGTGTGTGGAAGATAACTTCCTGACACAGCTGCTAAGAGAGCCTACCAGGGGAGGTGCCTTCCTTAACCTGTTGTTTACAAACAGAGAAGGACTGGTGGGAGATGTGGTGGTCAGAGGCCATCTTGACCTTAGCGACCACGAAATTACAGAGTTCTCAATTCTTGGTGAAGTAAGGAGGGGAGTCAGCAAAACTGCTACCATAGACTTCCAGAGGGCATACTTTGGCCTGTTGAGGACACTGGTTGACAGAGTCCCTTGTGAGACAATCCTGAAGTGCAAAGGCGTCCAGGAAGGCTGGACATTCTTCAGGAACAAAGTCTTAAAGCTGCAGGAGTAGGCTGTCCCCGTGTGCCGAAAGAAGAGCTGGCAGGGAAGAAAATCAGCCTGGCTGAACAGAGAGCTTTTGCTGGGACTCGGGGACCACTTTTGGAAGAAGGGGCAGGCAACTCAAGAAGAGTACAAGGAGCTTGTTAGGTCATGCAGAGAGAAAATTAAAAAGGCAAAAGCCCAGCTTGAACTCAATCTAGCTGCTTTTGTAAGAGATAATAAAAAATGTTTTTACAAATACAGTAACAACAAAAAGAGAGCCAAAGAGAATCTCCACCCTCTATTGGATGAGAGGGGGGACATTATCACCAAGGATGAAGAAAAAGCTGAGATACTTAATGCCTTCTTTGCTTCAGTCTTTAATGGTCGGATCAGTTATCCTCAGAGTATTCAGCCCCCTGAGCTGGAAGACAGAGACAGAGAGCAGAATAACTCCCCACAATCCCAGAGGAAGCAGTTAATGACCTGCTACACCACCTGGACACTCACCAGTCTATGGGGCCAGATGGGATCGCCTAAGAGTACTGAGGGAGAAGGCAGAGGAGCTTGCCAAGCCACTCTCCATCATCTATCAGCAGTCCTGGTTAACAGGGGAGGTCTCAGATGTCTGGAGGCTTGCCAATGTGATGCCCATCTACAAGAAGGGCCTTAAGGATGATCCAGGAACTACAGGCCTGTCAGCCTGACCTTGCTGCTGGGGAAGATTATGAAGATTATGAAGCGATTCATCTTAAGCGCACTCACTTGACATGTGCAGGAAAACCAGAGGATCAGGCCCAGCCAGCCTCGGTTCATGAAGGGCAGGTCCTGCTTGACCAACCTGATCTCCTTCTGTGACCAGGTGACCTGCCTGGTGGATCACAGAAAGGCTGTGGATGTTATCTAGTAAAGCCTTTGACATTCTCCAACAGCATTCTTCTAGAGAAGCTGGCAGCTCATGGCTTGGACAGGAATACTTTTTTCTAGGTAAAAAACTGGTTGGATGACTGAGCCCAGAGAGTTGTTGTGAATGGAGTTAAAGCCATTTGGTGGCAGGTCACAAATGATGTTTCCCAGAGCTCAGGTTTGGGGCCAGTTTTGTCTAATATCTTTGATCTGTATGAGGGGATGGAATGCACCCTCAGTAAGTTTGCAGATGACATCAAAATGGGCAGAAGTGTCAATCTGCTTGAGTGTAACAAGGCTCCACAGAGGGATCTGGACAGGCTGGATTGATGGGCTGAAGTCAATTATATGAGGTTTAACAAGGCCAAGCACAAGAACCTGCACTTGGGTCACAACAACCCCATGCAATGCTGCAAGCTTGGCAAAGAGTGACTAGAATGCTGCCTGGTGGAAAAGGACCTGGGGGTGCTGTTTGACAGCCAGCTCAACATGAGCCAGCAGTGTGCCCAGGTGGCTAAGAGGGCCAATAGCATCCTGGCTTGTATCAGGAACACTGTAGCCAGCAGGACTAGGAAGTGATCATCCCCCCTCTACTTGGCACTGGTGAAGCCATGCCTCGAATACTGTGTTCAGTTTTGGGCCCCTTAGTACAAGAAGGACACTGAGTTGCTGGAGCGTGTCCAGAGAAGGGCAATGAAGCCGGTGAAGGATCTGGAAAAACAAGTCTGGTGAGGAGCAGCTGAGGGAACTGGGGTTGTTTAGTTTGGAGAAGAGGAAGCTGAAGGGAGGCCTTATTGCTCCCTACAACTGCCTGAAAGGAGGTCGGTGTTGGTCTTTTCTCCTAAGTAACTAGTGATAGGAGGAGAGGAAATGGCCTCAAGGTGCATTAGGGGAGGTATAGATTGGATATTAGGAAAAATTTCTTTAGTGAAAGAGTGGTCAAACATTGAAACAGGGTCCCAGGGAAGTCATGGAGTCATCATCCCCGAAGGTGTTAAAAAAGTGCGTAGTCATGGCACTTCAGGACATGGTTTAGTAGACATGGTCGTGTTGGGCTGACAGTTGAACTTACTGAACTTAGAGGTCTTTTTGAACCTTAAGGATGCTATTCTGTTCTATTCTATTCTATTCTATTCTATTCTATTCTATTCTATTCTATTCTATTCTATTCTTTCTATTGCCTCCCCTTAAATATCTTGCAAGCAGCTAGTGAAAGACTCTGCTCTGTTCAGATTTTCTTCCTCATTACAGCACCAACACACCGAGAAGCCAGTAAAAGAATGGAGATAATTGCCCAGTATATGCGGGTTCTTTATCCATTCTTGGTTGGGAACACATTAGTTAGCTGGATTTGTTTTTTGTGGCAAGGTTTTGGTAGGGCATGGGCGTGTGATTACGGGGATGGCTTCTGTGAGAAGCTGCTACAAAATTCCCCTTTGTCTGGTGAAGCTGACTGGCTCCAGGGTGGACTTGCTGCTGGCTGGGGTCAAGCCAATCAGTGATGGTGATAACACCTCTGTGATAATGTATTTAAGATGGGGGAAAAGTAGCGGCAGAGAAAGGGGGAAGGCATGGGCCTTGCCCCTGGCCTCCTGTGTGGGCGGCTGTCTGCATTAGGCCTGGTGCAGCAGTGGGGAGAGAGGAGTGAGGAAGAACAGCCATGCAGACAGGAAGGCCAGTGAAGAAGGAGAGGAAGATGTGCTCCAGGCGCCAGAACAAAGATTCCCCTGCAGCCCGTGGTGCAGCCATGGTGAGGCCGGCTGTGCCCCTGCAGCCCATGGAGGCCCACGGAGGAGCAGAGATCCCCCTGCAGCCCGGGGAGGACCCCACGCTGGGGCAGGTGGAGGCCTGAAGGAGGCTGTGGCCCATGGAGCGCCTGCACTGGGGCAGCTGTTCCTGAGGGACTGCACCCCGTGGAGGAAACGACCCACGCCGGAGCAGTTCATGAAGGACTGCAGCCTGTGGGAGGGACTCCATGCTGGAGCAGGGGAGGAATGTGAGGAGTTCTTCCCCCAGGGAGGAAGGAGCAGTGTAAAGCGAAGTGTGATGAACTGACTGTAACCCCCATTCCTTCCCCCCTGTGCCACGCAGGGGGGGTAAGGAGGTAGAGATAATTGAAATGAAGTTAAGCCTAGGAAGAAGGAGGGGTGGGAGGAAGTTATTTTTGTTCACTTCCACATTATCCTGCTCCAGTTTTAATAAAAATAAATAGTTTTCCCTAAGTTGGGTCTGTTTTGCCTGTAACAGTAACATGAATGATCTTACCCTGTCCTTATCACAAACCTTGAGCCTTTTTGTTAAATTATCTCTCTCCCTATTCCCTCGGAGGGTAAGAGGAGTGAGCGAGAGACTGCATAGCTTAGACCCAAGTGAGGCTACACGATTACATTATAACAATCCATTAATTAATTCATTTATTTATGTAATTTCAAGTTTTGTCTTTTCCGAGCAACTAACACTATTGCAGGCATCCTACCATTGAGTGTGGAGAAAGCCCTCGGGTTTCAAAGACTTCACCCCAGGAAATCTATATAGATTTTGCTACATACACGAAGGCAAAAGCCACCATTTCCCTTTTCTGGTGCATTTGGTTTAGGAAAATTTTGACAGCCTGCCGAGATGATGCTGGAGCAGCTACACAGTAAAAGGGCAAAACAGGGGGAAACAAGATTGTGCAACCATGACCACCACATGTTCCCAGCAGCCAGCCACCCCCTTAAGGTAACAGCCATCAGCTGGGAACAGCAAAGCTAGTTGTTTTTAGAGAGTTCAAGAGCTCTTTAAAAGCTATTGAACTTCACAGAGTGCCAGGAGCTCTTTGCTGAAAGCCTGTGGCTCAAGTCACCCTGACAAAAAGTGGCAGTGGTCCTGGTAAACTTCACAGAATTTGTTTCCTGCCTCTTAAATAAAAAGGAAATTACAAACAAAGTCAATATGATTTAGGTTTGCAAAATGAAGTGGTTGTGAAAAGTCTGACTGAAGGTACTCATGCAGTTGTACCCTTTGAGATGGGTCTTACGGGGAAGGCAGATGGCCAGCGCCTGGCTCCAGAGCTGGCGGCACGTGCAGTGCCGGTGTGCCATGAGCAGTGCGCGGTGTTGCAGCATGCAGTGTTGTAGCGTGTGGTGTGCAGTCACTGTGTGTGGTGTGTAGTGTGCAGTGTGTGGTGTGTACTGCACAATGCATCATGTGGTGCACGGTGTGTGGTGGGCAGTGCATGGTGTGTGGTCCATGTTGTGTGGTGTGCCTTCCTGGCAGTGGAGGAAAGTCTCAGGGTGCAGATGGGGTTGGTGAAGCACTCGTCATCTGTCTCTGCTTTCTCCTGTCCTGCAGTGTGGGGAGGATTCTTTGTCCCTCTCTCCTGGGACTGTGATACACCTGCAATTGTGCCATAAGAAGATTTTGATGCACGAGGTGTAGGATGATGCCCCATTCAGTGTACAGGAGAGACATACAAACAGGGGTTTAAAGATCTCAGTGCTCTAAATGCTGATGTTTCTATTTCTTGTTTAGTTTTGCAAGCAAAGCAAAGGGCACAGAAGTGCAGAAGAGGTGTGATGATTGTTTTCATAGTAACCACAGACTGCACTGTGCTTAGGGCTCCTTTGTATTAAGGACTGTGCAGCCAAAAAAAGTGGACACAGCCTCTGCTTATGAGGAACCACTAAGTATGACAACCTCTGAGAAAGAAGGATGTGTAAGTGAGTGTGAAAAAAAAAAGCAAGAGAGGTGAAAGGGATTGAAGTAACAGTAAATAATGCAGGATTTTACCCAAATCCATGGTGTTCTTCCTTCAAATCTTTCCCTATGATTCACATAGCATAATGACCTTTAAACACTGCTTGCTTATTCTGAGTTGTGTAGTGATAAACTAAAATACTTGTGTTTGACCTGTTTCTTTGTCTCTACTAACAGCATCATATAAGCCCTTTATCTGTCATACATCACCATCCTTCACCAAAGCTGGCTATGTGACTACTGGAGACCTCTCACTACCCATTACCTCCTGAGACTCCTTTTGTTTGTTTCAGTTACTGCATCTTGCTTTAAATTAAGATTATAAACCCTTTGGAGAGGGGATTGTCTTTCCTTTTGTGTCTACATGTTTCCTGTCTACTAGAAACTTGAAGAGACTGTATTAATGCAAATGAGAAAGCTTATTTATTTAACTGTGTTTGTTAACAAAATATTCATCATTGAGCTATAATGTCCTTGACATACTTTTAACTGTACATCAACAAGGGAGATGCAAAATAAAAGTTAAGTAAAGCAGTAGCACTTTATCCTCAGCTTCCACCACTTGATTATTATCACAGTTTTAAAGGTCAGTCAAAAACAGTGCCACTCTGTTTTAATTTTAGCTTAAAACTCCACTTTCAAGAATGTTAACTTCATCAATAGACAGTCACACAGCTAGATGTTACAAAATGTTTGGAAGTTAGTCAAATCGTGGCACGTCAGACAGTGGGAGAAGGCACAACTGTTAAAAGGACAGAAAGAAAACCTGAGCTGAAACCTCATCATTCTGAATCATTTGAAAACTCTAAAGTAAATAAACTTTTTATCTCACTCCTACTGCTTCCCACACAGCCATTGCAGGTGGCTTTGGTTTTTTGTTGTCTTTTTTGTTCTTGTTTTATGTGACTGAACTAGATCTTGATCCATACGTGCTCTGCTTTTCTCTTTAAGGTAGCAGTTTGAGTGCAAGAAGCAGTAGGGGGGAAGAAAGTACAGGTCCTTGTGTATTAGTGGGAAATTGTACTTTCAAAGCAATCATCCCTGAGACAATGTATATAAGGAAGACACAAAACAAGAACTTTCATGTGGTGGTGAATAGGAAAGGAAGGTGCAGCAGGTGAGGAAAATGAGTTGATCTGTTCTTTGAACGCTGAAGGATGATGCCATAAGTTTGGGAAAGGCCAGGAGAAGGGTAATGTATCCAAGATGCATACAGGTGGTGATCGGGCTGGAATTGTTACGTAAGAAGAGACTACAGTCTAGAAAGTACTGGGAAGATAAACATGGCAAAACGTAGATACACAGAGCAAGAGAGAGGGAAGTGTTAAAATTTGCAGTCAAACTGTGAAACGGAGTGAAGAAAATGAAGTACTGGTGTGATCAGTGATTGAGAAAAGCATAGAAGTTGGCAAAGGATTGAAAGGAGCTCAGTTTTGGCCAAGTTAAGTTTAAGCTGATGTCAAATATTCGAAGAAAACAAGAAATAAAACTGCATTTGATCAAAGGAGACTGCTCATGGATAACAGAATAGTTTAAAAGAATTGCAATTTTGTTTAAGGTTAATATAGCAGTTGAAGTACATTAGGCAGATGTTATAATCCAAAGAACTGTCATAGAGTGATAATGGTCAGGGACAAAGGACTGTTCCCCAGAGAGGGAAAGGGAGGATACCTAAATGAACTCTTAAAGTGGTGCTAGGGAGGAGGAATAGAGGCAAGAGAAGAGAGCATCACTGAAAGGAAAGTCAGCAAGAGCTTCAGATGTGGAGCCTATTCAGCAATGTCAGGAGGAACAGAGAGATACTGGTAGGGGATTAGGTGTTTATCTTTGTGAGGTGGTTGTTTCAGACCCTGGAAAGGGTCGGGATGAGCAAAACGAGGGCTTGAGGAGAATCTAGGGCATCTGGAGGAGAAAACTTTATAACCCCAGGCAGAGAGCACATGTTCAGCAAGGTGTTAGCCAGTGCCAGGGAGACTGCAAAGCACTAAATGAGCGTGTTCTAGAGCTAGACTTCTGCTGATGTCCTAGGCTTTATGCTTCTCCATTTTTAAGCATGAAGTAACACACACAGGTCTTGTACTCATACTTTCTAAGTGCCTTCATAAATGCATTTCCAGATGTATCTGCTACCTGTTCTTGTTCCTGCTGTCAGAAGTGTGGATCCTCCGTTGCCCAACATGGCCATGTAGCAGTGTCTATCATTTTTGCCACTAACTTACTCTAAAAGTTACTCAAAGACTTATGTTGTGTTTTCCTGGCTTCTTGATGATATTTTGAAATATGCTGGGATGATCACTCAATCAGATCATTTAATAAACTGTACACAATCTGACAACTTGAATAAGATATATTGATACCTTCATGGTTTAAATTTACTGTTTGGTGGGAAGTCTCCTTATTCTTTTAACCTATGCAATATGTTTTCAATGGTGTGAAATAATTTTGAGTACCGTATTTATACACTAAGAAGTGTTCCTACAGAAGACATTCATACTTCATTCAGTAGAAGTATCATCATATTATCCATTTAGAAGGCTTTGCTCGACAGGTTTTCTCATGAGCTGTTGATTGCAAACAGCATTAATTTGCTTTTAAACTCTTTCTGTTGTCTCACAGTACCCTTATTTTCCTCACTGCCTCTGTCATCAGCTAGTGCTCTGCCTTATGTTCCCCCCCAATTTTGCCCTGCTGCAATAGAGAACATCAAGTGTATCAGATGTGTCACTTACAAATTGAACAAATTTGTGAACAGATTACTGATGTGAAGCACAGGACATCTAACACACAAGATGATACATTTGTCCATGGCTACAACAGCTAAAGCTGGTGCTGAAGAGATCCAGCCACACCATGAAAGGGAAAAAGACTAAACTCAGACCAAGAAGTGTTTCTGAATTGCTCAGAAACCCCCAGCTCTGTGAGGCTTGGATTTTAGCACTTCAGAAATGCTTCATTAAAGTAGATTCTTCAGTTATGTATACATGATTCTCCTTTCTGAGTAGTCTTCTATTCAGAGCAATAATTTGGAATATGACACACAAAACATGCAAAGCTTAACAATAGATCTTGCTGAAATCAATAGCAAAACACCTGTTCAATTACAAAAAACAGGAGCTGCATTTCCAAGCAAATTTATTGCTGATGTCAGCAATGGCATAAGGGAGAAAATTACTCTATCTTGGAAACTGCTTTCCACTAATTTGCTCTTCTGTGGATGGGAGCACTTGTGTATCTTTGTATGAAAAGAAAGGAGGTGATGACCTAGAAAGTAATTAGCAGGGAAAAGTAGGATATAGCAGAGTTTGCTTTACTCTTCATTGCTTCCTTCCTGCAATTTCTCCTTCTATTCACTCAGCAAATAATGTGCAAATGTGCCTCACAGTGGAATAAACCGGAGAAATAGGAAGAAAGTCAGAAAAGCTAAGTATTTCAAAACCTAAATTTTGCCAAGATATATTATTGTTCTCTATAATAAGAAATATTTTCATATAAATATTCTGTAAATAAATAAAGTAGTTAACTAATACATATTTCCAAAATGTATTTTTTCATATTTATAATGCTTCAGTGAAAGAACATAAGAGAAGAATATATGAGATACAGATTGAGCCTACATCTGGGAATTCAGATAGCTTGTGGCAGATTTCCTACTCCAAAAAAAAAAAGCTTCAGTATCACTCCCTTTATTACATAAGAGCCATTATTATATGTCAGTTATCAGAATAATGATCAGGGAGAAAATATCTAATTGATTTAATTAGTTGCATTTGTGTTTGACCAAACTTTCATTGTGAATATTTCTCTGAATTCAAGCTTTGTGTTTTACAAACTGGAAGACTATGACAAGTTACACCATGATTTTCTTACATAGTAACATGCACTTCATTTCAAATATGACTATCTTAAAATAAAGAAAGGACGTAACATTGTGCAAGCTTTCATGCAACATCAAAATCACAGCATCCTCACAAATAAACATTGATTTTTCAGCTACCAAGTTATTATGTCATACTGTGAGGGAGGGAAATACTCTTATTCCATGGAAGGCACTGAAAGTAGCCAAGCACTGGACCTTTACCCAACTCTTCTCCTTTGTACGCATGTGTTTAGCTGCCTGGAGACTTTATGTTGTCACCCACCACCTCTGTTTCCTGACGCCTTGCAAATTAAATTTTAAACAACAGTAGAATTCCTAAAGGGGACTTTGGAAACCTTGTCTTCAGTAAGTCAAGAGTTAAGTCTAGGGTCTGTTTCTGAAAGTCTTGATCTTATTACAGTACCAATGTGGTTTAGGAATATTTTTGTCCATGGCCTTTATTCTGTTGTGAGACGGTGCACATTTGACCTCTGGTAAAGTTGATTAGAATGACTTGCAGTTCTCACACATGAGGAAGAAAATAAGCTTCCTTTCTCATTTTCTTATTCCTTGATCTTTTTAACCTGTGCAAAAGAAACATACAGAATTAAATTCTCTTTAGGTAAAAAATGGTGCCTTCCCAGAGCATTGTTTTCTAGCTGCTGGATTAGCCAAAGACAGCTACATGAGCTGCCTGTATCCTGCATCTGGTTCGGTGCAACCAGCTTCTTTCCACTATCTGCTCTAAAGGTCACTGCAAATGTCTTAAAAATAAAGCTTATCATTACTATCCAAAGTAAAATATTTATAGCAAGAAATACTGTGGCTAAAGGCATTTCATTTAGAAGAGGGCACTTTATTTTAGTTCAAACACCACTTTCTGAATTTATATTGAGGGCTTCAGAGTTTTTGTCTCTTATATTTGTCTCCTGTTATCCACCTTTTTAATATCAGGTGCTTGCATTCTGAAAAATATTCTGTTGATACAAACCTGCACTAGGACCCACAAAGGTATAAATGTTGTATTCTTTAACTGTCACTGGTGATCTTTATTATTTAACCCTACAGGAATATCGTGTTTTTGCAGCTTATCTCTTGGCAGAACCAAATTAATGAAAAGATTACCGTAAATTCAGAATACCTAGAAACACCACTGGAGAAATTTCATTTCCTCAGCATTTCATTTCTAGTAAAATTGGCTTGGCTGTACCATGCTGCAGCTGTGATTTGTGAAGTAAATGGCAGGCTAAATGTGCTGAAAATCTGACATGTTCCCTGAGCAACAAAGGGACTGAAGGCAAATGTTACAGTATTACTGACAACAGCAGTAATGCTTGTTTAAGCATTTGGTTCATAAACAATAAAAAGCAGCATTTAAAAAAAGAAAAAAGGAAAAAAAAGAAGTGTCAAGCAGGCCTCTCTGGTTTTTGTTTCTCTTTGGATTTGCTTTCTTCTGCTGTTTCTCTTTATCCTCCGTTTAATTAGAAGATCATCTGCAGTAGTCGCTTATGAAGCTTGATATTCTCTTCAGTGACACTTCCTTCCAGAAACCCTTGCCCTTGGAGGTTTTCTCCTTGATATGATGGAGATTTTTATTATTACTTACTTTGCAGTATCACCTCCAGCTCTCAGTAACTGCATGATGAACAAACCACAGTAAAGTTTCTGCCCAGAAGACTGTATAGCCTGTCCTACAGCATGGCAGAAGCAGCACATTATTGACAGGGGAGGGTGTTGGGTTGGTTCATTCATGGACTTTTGCATGGCTTTGTATTTTATTGGGTTCACTGGCAAACTCAGGCTAAGGGACATGTGAGACGTGAAGTCCTCTGGCCAAAGTAACCCGACATACAGCCTGCCTGGCTTCAGAAAGTCTGAGAGGGACCTCAGACATCCAGAGCCTTTGTTTCCTGGTCTAAGGCCAGGGATTTCTTTTCAGATTAAATACTTCTCTGTTTTTTCATTTTCCTCACTTTATGTTTTCCACTTGTTCATGTTGCTTCCACAAATAAAATCTTTCCACTTTAAGCAGTCTTCCTTCTCTGATATTGTGATAAGAAGGTACTCTCCACTTCCAAGTAAAATCGTTACTTGTAATCAGTCCCAGAGGTCCTGAAGCACCAGGCACCACTCAGCTGAATCTTCTTGCTAGTCCTTTGGTTTTAAATTAGGTTTACTCTCCTTTATTCTACCTCTTGTCTGTTTTCTTTCCTGTAGCCCTTAATGGCAGCTAAATAAAGAGAAGCTGTAACTGTAATGCAGCACAAAAGCCCTGTCTTTCCATTTCTTTCCTGTTCTGGTGACCTCTGCTTGCAGAGAGGCCAGGTGAAATCCTCAGGTTCCACGATGTCACTCTGGAGTAGCTCAGTGAACACCAGTGAATTTACAGTGTTGTGTTATAGCATTAGAGTAAAGTGGGAGACTGATCCTCTGTTGGATTTTATCTTGCTTCCATCTCCCATCAGTTTGTCGATAATTCTGTCTTCAACATCCTTATAGATTTTATCCAGCTGGGAGTCATGCAAGACAATATAGAGGAAAGTCTGCTCTCTCCAGAGAGCAGGTAAAATCTGGGGAGTTTTCCAAAGATAACTGGCAGCAGAGTTTTGACCATTATTTGAAATGGAAGAAGGTAAACTTAGTCATTACGAAGTAGCTGTAGTGGCTAAACCTCAAACTGTCATTTCTTAAAGGAAGTATGACTTCTTTTTCCCATGTGAGTTTTTAAATTTCATCATAAAAAAAAAAAAAATGTGGCAGCTAAGCGTCCATTGGTAGCAACTATGTACCTGCCTGTTTGTACCCATGGTAATAATTACGGTAAGCTGGAATGCTAAATGTCAATAGAATTTCAGTTGGAAATCCTAAGAAAAAAAATTGCTTGTTACCATGAAATAGATTTTTAATGCCTTAAAGGCTTCGTAACCACAATACCCACTTGAAGTGTCTGAAGTACAAAAGAAATAAAAGCTTATGTTTTAAAGTGCAATAAAATAGGGTGAAGGATAACATATATAATCCTTGAGATGCACTGAGTTTCTAGGCTGAAAAGTTACCTTAAGAAGTACTCTGCTTGAGTTTGAAGCTGTGGCCCCACAGAGGAGCAGTCCTGGGGACACACAGCGCAGCTCACCCCATGCAACCCTCTGCGCCAGAGGCACCAGCAACAGCTCGTAGCTGGTGGGAAAGTGATTTTTTTATTATTTTCATATTATTTCAAGAATACAAGTGAGGGCTTCTTTTATTTTCTAGCCGTCAAGAGGATGATTGAGCAGAAGGTTTTGAAGGGCAATGTTAAAAGAAGAGAGGAAGAAGCAGAAACCAAAATGTTGGCTTTTCCCCTTCTGGAATGTCCTTTCATGACGTCTTTCTTTTATTTTTCTAGCAATAGAGACGTTGCTACAATGCTAATGCAAACAGTAATCAGTGTAGTAAGGGGAGCAGAAACCTGACCAAACTAGGTTTTAATACAAAAATATTAAACTCCAGAAAATCAGACATCCCACAGATATAAAGGGGCTAAATCTCCATGGTAAATCACTACCAAACACGCTGTGTGTATGTGGGATTAGCAACTTGCAGAACTCAAAAGTAAAATCAGGAAGAAAGAGGAGGAAGATGGCTAGAAAGAGAAAGGCACCTGCCACCATGGACCTTTGAGCCTGCACTGCAAGACCCTGCTAGCCCATCTCATTTATTTGACTGAAGATTTATGGTGTCCAGAGACACCAAAAGACTATTCTGTTTTTGACATAGGTGATAGTCTCCTCATCTCCAAAGATATGGCTGGTATGCTGTTCAGGATGACATTCTGGGAACCCAGCAAGCACGGTACTAACTCTGGTGTGTAAGAGGAACTATCTAACAACAGTAACATGTTCCACCAGCTTGTACACTTCAGTTTCTGACTGGAGATGTTTATGTGCGTGGCCTGACAGTCAGCTACAGTTCTCCTCCCTTCAAAAAGGAACCCCGGACTCTTCTGCAGCAGTGACGAACCAGAAATCCCAGGAACTGTGAGAAAGGAGGAGGGACCAAACCAGAGGAATTCAGGTAGTTGCTTGAGTGGTAAGACAAAGCAAACAGAAGTCCTTTGTGAATCTGTAAATGTAGCAATTTTTTTCCTCTGTCCTTAGTGAACATCAAATACTATGACCTCAGTTTGAAGAGATTTCTGTTTAAAGATATATGTATTAATTTGGACTAATTAGTAGAAAACCTAGTGGGAGTTACAGAATTTGCAAATAACAT
Source organism: Tetrax tetrax (assembly GCA_009806455.1). NCBI lineage: Eukaryota > Metazoa > Chordata > Aves > Otidiformes > Otididae > Tetrax > Tetrax tetrax. The sequence continues at coordinate 624,227 of WHYT01018003.1, read as the reverse complement.
GACAGCAATAGAAACAAATAGCTTTGGGGTTTTTTTTTCATAGTATCTTAGAAGTTAGAGAAAGATAATGCCTGTGTGCAGTAATCTTTCTCGCTAACAATGAAGACAGGATTGTCCCGTACTGAGGCACTGAAGAGTGACAGTAACCGACTGGTTTACTCTGGGCTTCCAGTCCATCCTGACAGAGACTACTTAATAACACTGCCTGTTCACAAGGGCAGGGGTCTTTCTCATACTTGCTGGAGTTCTAGTTCTGATTGCCACCATCACTCCCTGTTTACAGATGTGTAACACAAAATTATTCTCACTCTTCCCACTGACTGTACTTTTCACAGGTTTTCATTTGTAATGATTGCCTAAACAAACCATGCATGTTTAGCTCTACTGATCTTGCCTGAAAATCTCCACCACCTTTGCCTTCGTTTCTTTGCTTCTCAGGTTCGCTCTAACAATTTCAACTATTTGAAAGCATACATATTCTATAATACTTTTCTGACTGTGGGAAACCTAGTAATATAAAATCTTTGTACTGCCTCCATTTTTATACTGGTTTCTGCAGATTGAGAGATATTTATCAATACTTCTTTATGTGTGCCATGTAAAAGTGGAAGCTATACTCCAGCTGAGGCCTCGCCAGAAGGGAAAGATTGCTTTAAGTGCTTGACATAGTCCTGGTTTTATATATCCCATTGTAAGCTTTGCCTTTTTACAGCATCATGACACTGTCAATTTGTGTTTGGTTTCTGACCTGCTAAAAGCTGCAGGTCCTTAGCTGTGGTACTGCTCCCTGTCTCATTGCCCCCCACCCCCTACCCTCACAGCACTGCAGTTCATTTCTTCGGCCAATGAGTAGAGACTTACACTTATCCTCATTGAATGGCAGCCCATTTATTTCAGTCCATTTATCTCTATTCATTGAGATCCTTTTGAATGCTAGCCCTGCCATCTAAAGCAGAAGACTTATATGAAAATAGAGCAGTCACCCTCTTATGTTTATCAATGGTAGCCAACACAAGACTGATGCCCATAAAACCCCACAGGATATGTCTGGCTAAGCTGATGGTGAAACAGTGATCAGTGTTCCCTAAGGACATTTTTTCTCAAGATCTATGTCTTGGCTTTCAGCAGATTCCCCTGGACAACAGTGCACTAGTCCGCCTATGAGCATGCCATGGGAGACAAAAAGATGCACTAAAGTCAAGATATATCACATCTCCAGTTTTCTCCTTTACCACAAAGCCAGTTATGCTGCCATTGAAGGAAATTAGACTGGCTTGACATCATCTGTTCTTGACAAATCCACATTGGCTGTTACTTACCACTTTGTGAACTTCTAGGCACTTTCCCAGAGCACATACATTAGCAAAATGCAGATAGTGCCATTTGGCTGTATTTTAGGGGTAACAAGTCAAGGGAGGACGTCCAGCATTCTTCTGTTTTCCTGCATGTATCTTCTCTGTTAATATCATCACTCAAAAAGGCCCTTTACTCCATCCCTCCTCTCTATTTGAAGAGGACCGGACAAAGTGCTGGGGCCAAAAATTGTAGTGTGACTCCTAGCTTCTCTTAGCTGAGTGTGCTCACTTGCATGAGGGGCACTTGTACCACTAAGGGCATTGCAGCTCTATGTGGAGAGACCTTTGCGTGCCACTGCTTCAGAAAAATTGCAACCCACACTCTGATCCTTTACAGCGTTAGTAGTTTGACCCAACCAGTTCATGCAGGTTGGGATTGAACTGGATGTGCAAACTTTTCTTCCGGGGATACAGATGGGAATGAGGGAATAGGAGGAGAAAGGACAGGGTAATAAAATGTTTAGGCACGTGAATGTGGCAGCAAAACATGTAGGTAATGTCGTGCATCATTAACAGAGATATCACAAATGCTTGCAAAGGGCATGTGAGAAGACAGAAATGGCCCAATCTGTATGTGAAGTGCAGAAGTGCAGTGACCGCACACAGCCATAACTCACACTCAGATATTTCATGTTCATTTCTTTGCCTATTCAAAAAAAGAGTTGGCCCCAAATGTCTGGCTTTTATCTTTCTGAGAAGAAAAGAAACAGCTCCGTCTGAACTCATGTGGCCTTGTGTTTTAACTGTAAGAGCAGACAAGCCAAAGTGGGTCTGCAGAAGTTTGATCTGCCTTCTTTATTAGAGTTCTGATCCCAACAGCGTGAAGGCCAGCATGTCAAAAGCAGATTATATTTACACTGCAACTAGTCAGTGAAAAGCCATGGACAAAACTTGCAGGGTTGTGAGCTTCTCAGGCACTCCTCACGTCTTCTTCAAACTGAGCACAGTCCCAGAGCCTCTGTGGGCACACCAAAAAGAATAAAACAGCGTTGCCTCCTCCCTGCTGTCATTCCCATCTCTAAAACTTACTCTTGAAAGAGGTCGTCTAAATGTGACCTGGTCCCTTAAATGAGCATTTTGTCTTTTTTTTTTTTTTTTTTTTTTTTTTGTTGTACTACAGTGCTTTCAACTGCTTCCCATCATTAAGCCATTTGTGTGAAATACTGAACTGATTAATGTGGCATTTTCCACTAAACTGTTTCAGGAAATGCTGCACCTTAGCAGTGGGATGCTTTTGAATAACGTAATCTCCTTAGTATAATTAAAACTAAGTTCTGAAGTTAGTACCTCTTTTCCCTGGAGACACTCATCAAAATGTCAAGTGTTCCTTCTAGTGGAACTGCAATCCCATAGTACAAACAAATATATTTATCTACCGTTCCTTGCAAGCAGCAGACCTTTGCCTCTATTCTTTGTCACTTCATTTTTTAACATGAGTAAATAGTGCATGAAATAATAAACAGTCTCTATGCACAGAATGACAGAGTACTTAAAAAGCTTGAAGAAAAGTGATGAGGTACCAAAGGCAACAATAGTAAGAAGTCCTTTTTTTGTTTAACTAATGATTCCTTTTAAGTATGACTCTTAAAATGAAGTTTAAATGCTTATTTACAAATGGAACAGAATATCGGAAACAAAACATTTGCTTCCCCTAGACTTCTCGGGGCACCTTTTTTTTTTTTTTTTTGCCTTAGAGAAAAACAGGGCTGGGGTGCCACCACCTGGACAGCTGCAGCAATAGTCTTCGCAAACTGCAAGTTTCTGGGAGTTGCTGGGGCTCCAGAGATTTACAGCTAGGTCTTGGGCAGAACTCCAGTTAAAAGCGTGGAAAATCAGTTCAAATGATATTTGAGAAACTCCACAGGTAGGAAGACACATTTTAAAAATTAATCACATTTATTGTTACATTGACCCCCTAAAATCCTGACTATGTACATCGTATGCATAGCAGGTCAATGCATTCACTTGCTCTCCTCTCTCGCACCGCTGAGATGTTCTGACAGTGAGGACTTGCCTGTTGCTGTAACCCACAGCTATGAGCCGCAGTGGGCCTCAGTGACCCACCGGTCAACTACAGTGACCTATCCTGACATGAGAAAGGACCAGGTACACCATAAGTTCACAAATTTTGCACAGCTTGCCAGATTTTACAGAACCTACTTGAGATTGTTTGTATTTTTAAAATTTGCTTTTCTTAATTTAAATGAAAACTCAGCCAGAAGTTATGGTGCCTGTTTAGGAAACAGAATAAATTGCAGCCAAAAAACATGTAGGACTGGGTTCTCTCCAGCATTTTATTATTATTTATAATTGCTCTTCTTATTGAAGTTGGATGTAAAGTACAGTACACTGTTAGCTACAGATAAAGACAGGACAGCTAAGTATCTGTTGTTCCTCCTCCTAAACTGTCATATCGAAGTCATTATATATGGGCTGCTGGGCTCCTTCCACCTGCAACAATTTCCTAAATCTGATGCAACAAACCTCCTTCTGGAAAAGCCCATCTGTCCCCACCGACCCTAGAAGCAGCCTGGGCATCCAGCTCACGGTAGATCCCTCAACTTGTAGGAGGCCAAACACCTGGGAGTTGTACCTCACCCTGTTTCTGACATCATAAAAGCACTCACGTAAGCCTAGTGGAAGCAATGTCTGGCTTACAAATTGTTTAACAGACACTAAATTAATGAAAGCTATCAGATACATCTTTGAAAGAAAATGGTTCTCCAGCCAAATCTGTACACGTGTTGCCCTTACATACAAGTATTAGCCACAACTACTTTGCAATTACTACAGCTGGTCCTCCTGTTCATCACTTCACTTGCAATGCTCCTGTTACAAGATCGCCAGATACTCGGGGAATGAATGTCTGACAACACTGATTAGCTTAAAGCACAACATAACCTCATTAGTGTCTTGTAAGGACACTTGATGTTTAAACAGTCCCATTTCCTAGTTTACAAACATTTCAAACCTAGCACATCAATGCCATGCAAAGTTAATTGCTCTTACTAATCCACTAATGGAACACTGCCCCACACCTCTTCCCAGATGGAGTGTAGGGGTTGTCTGAGCTGGCATAGTCCTTCAGGACCTACCAAGTCAGCTTGCCACCGTAGACAGATCAGGAGAGAACAGCCGAAGTGGGAGAATCCAGTGAAATATGGAAAAATGCATCAGGAGAGGCTCTTAACAGTGATTCCTTTCATTACCCAGCTTCATCAGACAAGTAATTTAATCATTTTATAGCATTTTCTTTAGCTGTAAAATGAGGATTACAGTTTGTCATACTTATACAGCTTATGAGGAAAGCCAAGATGATTAAATAGTGGACGTATGTAAAGGTATGGTATGGAAATGATTAATCTGAATTCTGGCATAGGGAAGCAGTTATTAACAGGAACATTCTCCTTTGTGTCTTTCAGCAGTTCAGTAACAGTTGCCGGGATCACTAATCTGCAGCAGGAAGGTTTAAAATCCCCTCTCCCTCTGCAATATAAAATGAGTCTTAAAGCCCAAAATAATTACATCACTGTCACTCCAAATTCGTAAGGATGTCACTGAATGTGGTGATTTAGCTGTGATGGAAGATAGCCATTTGCAGCGGGTAGGAATGAAAATATTTACCACCTACAATAGTTACACCGTGTTCCTCCAGCAGAAGGAACCTGCTTGTTTAAGATAAGTCTACCATATTAATGTGAATTAATCTCATCCCTGGGCCTGTGGTGGAGTTTCTAACAGCTGATGCTGCCTATTTTTTTACTGGCCTGTAAGTAAGCTGTTAGACTTCTCAGTAGGTCACTCGTACAGTATGTGAAAAAACTTGCTCAAATTGCAAAACATAATACCAAAAGATCAAGACAGAGGAAAGACACACCAAAATAATCTGATAATAATTAATTTAATAAGTGAATAGTGTGTAAAGTACCCTTGGATTCTTTTAGAGTTATCGCTAATGTATATTTATAATCACTTAAGTTACAATATAGAATGAGGAATAATATCGAAATAGAAGGAGTTAAAATGTAAAAGTTTAAAGGTAAAAATTATTGCTGCAGGTGCTGAGGTAAATATACCTTTGTTTTTCATGCTATAATCAACAAGTAGAGTATTATAATATTCCTCTGAAAGGACACAGAGGAAGAAGTAGTCTTGACCTTTTCCTTTTGAGGGAAAGAAAAAAAGAATTATGAACATTTTTATTAGGAGCACTGAAATACATTTCCTCTAGAATAAGATGGATGCCTATTCAGCATTATGTAAAATTAATTTTTCACATTTAAAATTATGCTTAACTTTCACCTGTTGGGTTGGGGTTTGGGTTGTTACTTTTTTTTTTTCTTACTGGCATTATTCATTTTTAAGCTTTTATTCTCCTGAGACTAATTAATGGCCAGTTTGCACAGCCTGCTGGAATGAGCCGTGCAGGGGAGCAGCAGGAGTGATGGCAGTTAGGAAAGATGAATGTCACGGTGGACATAATGCCAGACCAAGGAGCTGGATTATCACAAGATCTGTACTGGCCAGTTAAGGAATCACTTTTTATAGACCTGTCTTCACCACTTTGTCACTCAGCAGCTGATGTATGGTTTAAAGAATGAGTATTTCTATCCCATTTTGTTTTGAACCCTCTCTAATGCCGCAATAGATGCTCCCATCTGAGGAAATACTGAAGACTTTTATACTATCATATTACTCTTGTCACTGCAGTGGATGTCTGTGCCTGGCGCTTTTCAAATGGATAGAGGGAAGCAGAGACTTTTACCTCAAAAAGCTCACACATATGATGTGAAATAGCTCTGTACTTTTGGGGCATTTTATTTTCCCCTGACTGCCTTGAAAAGATGTTTCCTTTTGTATCGCAGCAATGTCTGCCACGTTGTTTCCTCCACCCCAAAACATTCCCCTTGGCTTAGAGCTGAGCATGGATGGATAAAATCTAGTATCCCCCGTCCAGAGGACGCTATGTCGGACTGGTCAAATCCCTCTTCCTGTCATGGCACCTGCACGTTCCTCAGTCTGCTCGGACCTTCTCACACTCTCCTCTCCACCCTCATCTGCACTCACTTGCCCTGAATCACTGACACAATTAGACTTTCACCTGTGCTTAATCATTGCTCAAAGTTCTTTAATTTGAACTGGCTGCCTTTCCAGTGCTGGGCACAGGTTTACCTGGGCGCAGCCAATGCCGAGCAGCTGAGCTCCTGCACCAGGCACAGGCAGGGCTGCTTCCCCGCGTCTGTTTATATCAGCATTTGCCTTTACATACATGCAAGTCTCCCTGCACTGCCTTGCCCTCCCCAGGGAAGCCTGCAATCTTTCCATAGTATTAGGTTCTGCCTAAGGCTGGTGGTATGGCTTTGGTCTGTCACAGAAAAATTTTTCTTTTGAAGTCCCATATGGTATAAATCAGTGCTTAGATACTGTAGGAGGTGAATGCCATGGAAAAAAAAAATCCCCAAATTGGCATTGAATTTGACCCATTATTTTTACACACGACGTGTTGGAGACTCAAAGCTTAAGTCTATTCTTTCAGTAAAGTAAACATCTGCAGCACATAAAAGTACTTATTTATTATAGTACTGCTCATGAATGTTTAGACTATTGACATTTAAAAATATTTTACCATTTATTTTAGGAAAAAAAAACCTCCAAATTTGAGAAATGAACCTCTGAAAATGAAATTAATTTTGCATAAATGTATTCACATATGTAATGTCTTCGGCTTCAAGGAAATTTGTTTAATAAGGACAGGTACGATTAGGTCATATATCGAGAAAAGAAAGCTGAATTATTTAATTGGCCTCTAAAACTCAACGAATTCTAAGTATGATCCTGAAATACTTAAGTTCCCACTGTGCTGCTTTTTTGAGATACAGCTAAAGAAATTCTTTCAAATGCCTGTAAATCTAGCCTTCCAAGTGTTTAATTTAGCTGTGAAAAATGGCTTTTCCTAAAAGGAGTATGGAAGAGTTTCTGAAAGCTGAAAGGAGCACCTCTCTCAGCTCCCAGTATAGAACATCATAAGCAAGCACATGTTTGCCTGAGTGCTTAACAACAACCATCTCGTTCAAAATGTAAAGCCAAAGTGAGAGAGATCTGACACCTGCTTTGACACTGGGTCTGTAGGAAGTGACTCAAAACGGCTCTGAAATACACCCTTTTCCACTCACAAGAGTTTTCACTGGTTTGCAGGGCTGTGCACCAGCATAATCAGAAATAGACCTTAGCCCCATAAAGTCTATTTGATTGCAAGTGCTATCCTCTAAGAGGAAACAACTTGAAGTGCCTTTTGAGCCAAATCTCTTGCTCTACTTATGAAAAGATTGTCAGATCTTGAGTTTAATTGGTATCATTCAATCTCTCTATGGCCCTATAACTCTCTGGCTTAGAATATATTAACTGGGGGGAAAAAAATGACTGAAAGGGCATATACAACTAGTTCCTGGAAAATTTATTTAAAGAACCACAAGGGAAAAACTGCTTAACTTACCAACCTTGGACATCCAGGATTGGTTTGAATCAGAAATTAACAGAACTAGACAATCAAAAAGGTTTATCATGGTATATTGACTTTTGAACCATAAATAGGGGTTACACTTAGAAAGACTAATATTTTTTCAGAAGAAAATACTATTAATAGAGTTGAAAGCAAGACATACAGGTGAATTTTGACATGGGGACTATTTTTAGCCTAGGCCAGATAATGCTGTCTTCCTTCTCACCAAGAGGAGCCTACACGGTGAGTGACACTACAAACTGGATACTAGTCCGGCCACATGCTCCCGCTCGCCTGCTGCCAGCCCTCACTTGGTACCCACGCAGTCTCTGTAGGGTGGGTGTGGAGCATCTCTCCAGGCACTCGCACACACACAGAGCTAGACACTGCCTGCCCACCTGCCTGCCAGCATACCTAGCACTCTCTGCATCCTCACAACCCGTCATACACTGCACAGTTTCTCTGATGCTAGTAGGAAATCCTGTTGCCAGGTCAGAGTGCTCAAGACCTCAAGAATCCATCTTGAAACCATCATGACAGATGTCAGGGTTTCTATGAGGGAAGACCATGCTTGCAACTAGCTGTATTTCCACTACCCAGCAGAAAAGAGCACGATTTCTGAGCCTACATGGCACAAGCTTTGCTCGTCTGGATGGGTATGCTCAAGGCCCCGTGCACCTCCCTCTCCCACAGCCCTTTCTTTTCCCTAGCCTACTTTCAGAAGTTGTGCAATCTCACAAATCCACAGTCAGTTTCTCTCCTTCCCCATACCTCATGCCACCTACACGCTTTCTTACTGTATGTCCTGCCTCTGCAGTCCTTCTTCTGTAGGACAGCAAGACTGATGGTGGGGGAAATGGTAATACTGAGGCTCCGATAAGGTCTTGAGAGGCAAAAAGTCACAGACAATTCTGACAGGACAAATTTATTATTTCCTTCAGGAATATTACAAAGCTGACTATTTTTGGCCTACACCAAGAGCAATAAAGAAACTTTAAAGCAATATGCCCATTACAAACCATCACAGCAAAGTAAGAGCAAAAAGGTAAGGCCAGAAGAAGTAAATGCCATCCCCTTAGGAATCTAGGAAATAAATGTTTTCTAGGTCAATAAACCCCACCACATTTCCCTGAGGAGTCCAGGATATAAAATTAAATGTTTTCAGGGCTAGGAGAGGCTGCCTATTGTGTACTACAGCAGAACAAGTCAATATCATGAACTTATGTGAGTAGTGTCACTTTGCCTTTCATAGGTCAGATAAAATTAAACAGAGGCTCCTCACCTTTACCCAAGACCAAAGAAATCAAATTGAGGACTCTTAGCCTTTCTTTAAATCTGAAGAAATCAAACAGGTTTCCAGTCTTTTTCAGTTTGCAGATCCCTCTACAAGTTTCCCATGGCTCTGTATGCCAATGTAAGATGCCTGGCAATAGCACTGCTTCTTTTGGTTACCTGCCAAACACAAACAGAAGTTACCCAGGGACCACGGACGCTCATCATTGACACGTGTCATTCCTGTCCAAGTTCAGAGAAATCAGAGCAGTTTCTAGCCCTGGATTCTCCCCCAACTTTTTCTAACAGATGCAGCTTGCACAAAATTTCCCTTTTTCAGAGTCCCAGGCAGGGCTGGAGCAAGGCTCAGTGGGCTGATGTGACGCTGGGTAAGGTTCATCCTCCTTAGTGGTGTGCTGCTGGCCATTTCCCTCTGCCCTGGATGCAGACATGCCCATACCCCACCAGAAAATAGCCTGTGGCCAGGGAGGGTTGATTCAATTCTTCATCTTAAAGAAAATATCCTCATGACCTTGCCCTGGTCAGCCATTGCTGCTAGCCACAACCCCTAGGTTTCCACACCACAGCACCTAATCAATTGGCGAATTCCCAAGCGTTCTTCTGCACAAAACACCCCAAGAGGCAAACTAACACACCAGTCTCCCAAAACTGAAGGAGCTCCCCCGTACATCAGCCAGGGTGACAGAATTTCCCTCCTGTGAGAAGACTGTTCCGCACAACAGTAAGGTTTTGAACCCTGAAGGATGGTCAGTGCAGGGGCATTTGGGGGTGGCAGGAGGGTAGAAAGTCAGTCCCCTGCTACACCCAGGTTTCCTCACTGCAGGAGTCACTTGGCTTACACTGGATGAGCTAAAATTGCAGACACGTGAAACCATAAATGATTATGGACTAAAGCAGGAGTCTGATGCAAGCAAAGATGTGTTAATTGAAGATATTGACTAAAACTGTGACCTCCTCCAAGCACAGCTCTGCATGCCAGATATGGCAACAGGAGCATTTCCCAAGAACCAACAAGGGTATTTCACAGCCCAGCATGGAAGCAGATCTTGTCACGGCCTCTGAGTGCCATGGATCCCTGGGTCAGGCATAGAAAAATATCCAGGATTTATTCTCCTGTTTAGAGGGAAATAAATGTTTTAATTTCTCTTAAGGAGATCTGTCACTGTAAATGGGGTATTAGTGGGAGTGGATTTAAAGCACTAGGACTTCTCTCCAAAGCCTTCAAATGATGTGACACATATTTTTTAAAAGTTTAAATCAAAATAGAAGGGTACATTTAATTTTAAAATGTATGGAGAAATCTTATTCTACGAGGTGATTTTATTTGACTTTTTGTCCCATACAGAGTGCATATATTTTGGAAAGACCAGCAGTTCCCACAATATACAAACAGCCTGGTGTCAGGCTCTCTGGTCCGAGAGCTGCTGTGGTCTCTGCTCACCATGAGATGGGAGTAGAGAGTCCCTGACACAGCATCAGCCTGCGAGGCTTATGTACCGAATGCTTAAACACAGACAATACATCTCCTAAATCCCTTTCTAATCTCTCTCTGATTAACATCAGCAATAAAAATTCTAGCTGTCCCTATACAGACTTACAGGTGTTTTCTTCATGCTTAGCAAAGAACGTGCCTTAGGAATAAGCCTGCTCCTGTGTACTTTACCCAACTTCCCATTAAACCAGTTCAGTTGGCAAGCGCAGAGTGCTAAGTCTAATATTAAGTGATATTCAAATCAAAGAATATTGTTGTAATCACCAGCTCTTTTGAATTAATACTTTGTCAGTGTTTTTCTACTGGAAAGATATTTCCTTGTTTATTTGAAAATCTTTGCTTAAATCAAAAGACAATTTAATCCAGGATTTTTAGTCAGCAGCAGCCACCACCACAGGTCCCACAAAACACCTTAAAAAGCAACAGAGATCAATGACAGGAATGATAGTTGTATTAACAGCTCAGTCAAATTATTAATGTTTCCTTAGAAGAATGAATACAAACTTAGTAATAGAGTCAGTCATTTCTTGGAAGTAGCCTGAATTATCACTGAAAACAGAAACTGCTGCAGGAGTGATGATCTCCTTCTCAAGCTAATTTTACAGAAGTGACTGTCAGAACTAACTAAACTACCTAGACCCGGACTCAAGAAGAGCAGAAAGTCTTAAGTCACAGATTTTGCTGTTTTTATATCCTTCAGATTGAAAACTGAACTTCAGTTATACACCATTTCCTAAGGCCTTCTGCCTGTCACCCTGTACACACCACTACAGAGAGGTGTTTGGTTTCCTGTCAAGCTAGCCAAGATGACATCTGTATAAGGGTTCACAAATGAACAAAACATGAAGATAAACAATAAAAAAAAACATTGTCACAGAGGTGTGAAAGGATAACGTAAAAAAACTTCTTGCTCTCTTTAATTCACACACATCTGGGACTCATCTCAGCGAGAGTAGCAGAACATTTCATTTAATTTAAAAAATAAGTTTAATTTAAAAAAAAAAAAAATGATATGAATCTATACTTGTCCCAGCAAGCGCATGAGGAAAATGATGGGCACTTTTCAAAGCAATGAAGAGGAAACTGGGGTTGCAGGATTTTTCTGTTAGTCACGCATTTGTTTTCACCAATCCCATGATGTTTCCAGGTGCTTGGCTGAGTTGTTTCCTTGGCCATATGGATGCCTAACATATGTCAAGTGACCTGATTACACTTCTTTCAGGAATCCTGCCTGCAGAGCCAGGGCTGCAGCTCCTCAGCAGCCCTGCTGCTGCTGCAGTGTGGGATTACAGGCAGCTCTGTATCATCCGTGACTCACGTCACGATGGGATCATTGTACCCGCGCAGCCAGTGTATTGTGCAGGGCATGTGGATCCGGCTCAACGCTCCTTTGTTCTGTGCTCGATGCTAGGGCTGTTGTCCCATCTCTTGGGTGGTCAGCACTGCATACAAATACCTTGCTTTTTGCCGCAAACTCTGCGGCTGAATTGCTAAATCCGAGAGCTGAAATTCCAGTTCCCTACAAGTCAATGGGGGTTTTGTTCCTGCTTTCAATGGGGTCAGGTGCTCATGCACGTCTGGATGCTTGCTCCCTATCGGGCAATAATAGATTTGTAAATGTTGCTGTTTGTCAGCTGTCACTTTCTGGAAGTATCGGTCTTTGGACTTGTGTAACTGTTATTATCACCTTAAGCCCCATTTCTCCATTTCAGAGACCTGCAGGTTGGCCACTGAGACTTCAGAGCATTTTAGAGAACAGAATTGGATTTTTACCAGCAGCAGAGCACCTGATGAACTTGGGGCAGGGGGTGGGGGGAGGGGAAACGTGGCCAGAAGGAATGGAAACAGATTTGATTTATTAATGGGTAATATGCTTTGTCCACTGCCTGGTGGCCTTTAACAGAGTGCCTGGAGTCACAGACAGTCTCTGGAGTGAGTTATTTTTTAAAAAGGCACCATTTATTTTCAGTAAAGCTACAAAGAGTTTCTGTAAGGCCTCTGGGTCCCTCCTTCCCAGAGACAGTGGTGAAGTTGTCCAATAAAAGTGGGCAAGTACAGCACTTAAGAGAAATTTTAGGTCCCTTTTTAGCAAATTACTATATGCCCGCATTAAAGCTGAGTCTTGTTACTTTCAAATCAAGCATATGCTTTCTATCTATATAAAGCTGCAGCATCCCACTGCAGATATCACCCCGTCCCTGTCCCCAGGGAGATGCTCAGTGCTCAGAGAAGGGGCTGTCTCATTGCCCCCCTATCCTGTCCAGCTACTTGGCTAGGGGAGGAGACCCCTGGCTGCAAGGTCCTGCCATGGTGCCCCAGGAAGTCCCATGGTCCTAACCCCCAGGGAGCTGCTGTCCCCCACAGTGTCCTGTCATGGGCAAAGCACAAGAAAAAAATCCCTTCAAGTAACCAGCTGTACATCACTGACCTGTGCCCAGCATCTCCAGACCAGCTTTCTAGCAGCTGAGTATGATGAGCCCACGTGGAGCCTAGTGAGAAAAGCACCCTGAAAGGAGAGAAGGTCCCACTACTCTGGAATGGCTACATGGAACATCATATTCCCAGCACTGCTGCTTACTCCTGAAGGGCAACTAGATACTCAAAGCAGGAAACAGGCAAGGGGAAAATGCTGCTCAGGAAACAGCAAAAAAAAAAGGTTGTAGGCACCTGCAGGAGGTGGCAAATGCCCTTCCATCCGGGCTGTCCAAACCCACCCATGCATGGCTACCTCATTACTCATCCAGTGACAACAGTGGGATCCCAGCCACAGGCCAGTGTCACACTTCAAGAGGGATGACTACAGGCAGCCTTCCCAAGTCAGCAGAGCCATCCAGAGAAGTGCCACAGAGCCAGAGGACGGAGCAAAAATCCTTTGGCCCCAATCCTGCAGCAGGCAGGAGCCACACTGTCCTTCACAGGCACTTGTCCAGCCCCTTCTCAAAGGAGATTTCACAGCACCCAGAGATAGCTCACATTGATATTTCACTGCCATGACTGACGATCTGCAATATGTTGTCTAGTGCCAGGTGGTATTTACAGATGAGTTAAGAAAATAATGTGTTAATTAATTAAACTACCTTAATCATCTCTTCTCTTTCTCCTTCCTTAAATTGAATAACACGTGAATATAAAATATTTAGTCTTGGTCCTTTATTATCACTCATCTTGAGCAGAGCCTTTTGCAAAGGATTCAGAAGGATACCCATACATCTTCCTGACATAAGACTATTGAACTATATCTGCCAATTTAGCTTCACAGGTTTTCAGCCTTGTTTTAAATGGTAGTAGCGCTCTGACAAAGCTTCTCTGAATGCTATAAGATATGGATTTGTTAGAGAAATAAACTCTTTAGCATTCCTTTCTCTTTACTAACAAATCACAGCAAGAAGGGGAAAGTAAGCATTACATTCTCAAACTCAGACAGAAATAAACATCCATGAGAAGATCTGAGAAAACTTCAAAAAGATTCCACTTGTGACCTTAAAAAGTCTGACAACCTACTGGGACTTGCAGTGCACATTTTGCTTTTATGCTTCTAAAGAATACCTGTTGTTTAAGTTTTCATCAAGGGAGTAGACCCTTCTCAAATGCATGGACAAACTCTGAAGGAGTGTTATGCAGCACACCAGAAAGTAGATGAGTGAAAGGAAACTAATCCCAGTTGCAGGCTCCTCAAGCCTTACATCTTACATGGAGAGCATACTTCTTACACAGAGCATACTTCTTACAGTATGACAATTTGCCACTCACAAAACAATAGAGGACCTCATTATGGCTTTTCACAAGGAGCCAGCACTGGGAAGTGACAGAGGGGAACAGCCTTCTTGCTCTGCCACTGATGTCAGTTCAAGGAAAACCCACGCGACCTGTCCTACAGCTGCTGAACTCCAGTGGTGACCAGTAGTGAAAAAGTATGGCCCTGCTCTCGCATCTTTCTTCATTAGGAAGTAGATAAGAGCACTAGTAGACAATGCTGTCCTGCTCTTCCACATAGCTGTTTTGGATTCTCACAAGAAGGCATAACCCAACAGGTAGAGTTTTCATCCTCGAACCTCCCGACCCCAAGACTGCTTCATTTAGGGAGAAGATTTCAACTGACTACAGTGAGTGCTGAATCACAGGCAAGTGTGCTCGGACATTTAGACTTCACCTCTTCTGGCTAGGGCTGAAACTAGGAAAGGTAAGCTGGCCATCAGCCTTTCTTAATGACCAATTATCTCCCAACCCACATACAGAATGACCTCACAGCCTTACACTGTTACTGGCAACATGCAGCAATGAACGGGGAAGGACAAGTTATGTCTTTTTTCCACATAGGACTGAACAGCTGAGAGGTATAATCTTAGCTTAATGCCCTCTCTACCACAAAAGCAGGCTGTCAGCCACTGTTTTGGTGTCCTTACACCTTTGTGATAAATGATAGTTGGGTTTTTTTTTTTTCCAAGAAGATATTGCTACCCTCTACCTCCTCTTCAAAAATTAAGCAAAAAATACTCTGACTGTGCCTGTGGTAATAAACTGGTAGTTTTGCCTCATTAATGCCTCCTTCTAACATTTCCTCAACTACCAGATAACAGCTCAGGCCAGGCGGTAGTACTCATACTGATTAAGCATCATAGATTTCTTCTCCATTCCCTTACACTTTCTATGATTGTAGAGTTTTTCCGTATTAATCCCAAATCTGTACCTGTTTTACTTTGAACTTCATCAGAAAAAAAAAAGACAGCACATCAGAAAAAGAGAACATAAGACATAATCAAATAATCAGCTTCATTAAAAATTAAGAAAAAAAAGAGAACTGAGGCAAGCTGGAAATAAAACTGTGTGCTGGACGATGTTATTTTAAAAGCCCTAAGAGAGCAAAAATTGTTAATTTGGCAGTAAATCTCAGTGAATCTGAATAGTAAATAAGCTTTAGATAACACTAATTATGAAGATGCTTCAAATGCTACTGCTGCAGCTGTCAAAGCACCTTCTATAGCTCTATTCTGTGACATTTTTATCAAGCATTTGAAATGAATAGCATCATTTCAACAGGCTGACTTCGATGTTCATGTTGCTATATTTAAACAGACTTTGGCAAGCTTCATTCCTATAGAAAGACAAGAATACTGCAAACTTCTAAGTAAAAAAAAAAAAATTAAATCATAATCACAGTAGAAAATAAAGACTTTTTTTAAAGGTACTTGGTCAACAAAGATCCACTGACGTATGAACACAGAGGCCTATTTTTGTAATTCTTAACCTAAAGAATATCTGCTAAGTTAAAATACTCTACCTGAATACACATGAAACAGAAAGCCCTTTGCAAAAATACATCTGGGCAGCTAGGGGCAATTCCAATGGTGGGATAACCCTTTCATGGTGTGCTGGGTGAAGAACTGGGTGAAGGACAGAGCTCAAAGGGTTGTGGTGAATGAGGCTACATCTGGCTTGCGACTGATCACCAGGGATGTTCCTCAGGACTCAATTCTAGGGCCAGTGATATTCAATGTGTTTATCAATGGTCTGAGTTGAATGCACTGTTAGCAAGTTTGCTGATGATACCAAGCTGGGAGGTGCTGCTAACTCTCTTGAGGGACAAGATGCCTTGCAGAAGGATCTAGATAGATTGGAGCATTGGGCAATGACTAATGGAATGAAATTTAATAAGCTGAAATGCTAGATGCTGCACCTAGGACAAAGTTATGCCACACGCAAGTGAAAACTAGGAAAGGAGTGGCTGGAGATCAGCCCTGCAGAAAGGGATCTGGGGTGCTGGTGGACGGCAGGCTCAACAGGAGTCAGCAGTGAGCTCTGGCAGCCAAGAGGGCAAACCGCATCCCGGGTGTATCAAACATAACCAGCCAGTCAAGAGATGTGACTGTCCCACTGTAACCAGCCCTGGTGTGGCCTCCCCTTGAGCAAAGTGTGCAGTTCTGGTCCCCACAATTTAAGAAGGATGTGAAGGTACTTGAACGCATCCAGAAGAGAGCAACAAATCTGGTGAAAGGGCCAGCAGTCATGTCCTGTGAAGAGCAGATGAGGGCTCTGGGTTTGTCCAGTTTGGAGAGAAGGAGGCTGAAGGGCAACCTCATTGCTCTCTATGGATTTCTGAGGAGGGCAAGTGGAGAGGGAGGTGCTGATCTCTGCTCACTGGTACCCAGTGATAGGACGCATGGGAATGGTTCAAAGCTATGCCAGGGGAGGTTTAGTCTGGACATTAAGAAGTATTTCTTTACTGAGAGGATGGTCAAACCCTGGAACAGGCTTCCTAGAAAGGTGGTAGATTCCCTAAACCTCTCAGTGTTGAAGAGGCTCTCCTCTCCTCTCTCCTCTCTCCTCCCAGGGGTTAGATCACCTACTTTATGCAACTGCTTAACAGCAAAGCATGTGTGCAAATCTGCACCTAGAATATAATGCCCTCGTGTTACACAGAATACTAACATCCGTGGTTTCTTCCAGTACTTATTTTCTTGCCATATACCAAGTGATTCAAAAATCACATGTATCGAGAACGATGAAAACTATTTCTAAATTCTTCCTTTCTCAACAGTATTTCAGCAGCTACATGGAGGTCTTACTTCCTTTGTGCATAAGGTTTGAAAGTTTTAGGTTTCATATTTTAAAATAATAATAAATAGCATTTCCAAAGTTGCCAGTGATATAGTAGCATTTTTCTTTTAACAAATGGGTTATCAATAGTTACACATTACTGACACTAATCTGTCACTGTAATTTCTTTCACCAAGCAGTTACTTCCATCAAAATGCATTGGAATAACTCAGTGGCCTCTACCATTTGCTCTATGGACTCCCTCCACGGTTTAAAGAGAACACTCTCACTCTAAAAGGCTCCAGAATAGTGGCAGCGCATCTACAAGAGTCTGTCTTTCTCCAGACACTCATCCCTGGACTTTTCAAAATCTATGAACTGATATTGTGTAACTCCTAATTAGCTCTCA
This sequence comes from Tetrax tetrax, assembly GCA_009806455.1. Classification (NCBI taxonomy): domain Eukaryota; kingdom Metazoa; phylum Chordata; class Aves; order Otidiformes; family Otididae; genus Tetrax; species Tetrax tetrax. The sequence continues at coordinate 606,645 of WHYT01018003.1, read as the reverse complement.
CAAGGATAACTGTTTGGGTTTTTTTCCATATCCTACAAAAAGATTGGGTTTTGACTAATATTGGATCTGTTGTAACATAGGAAAAACAACTCAACCACAGTGACATTTTTATTAGACTGATACTTGGTTTGCATATTTTTCTCACTGGGTATAGAATTGCTGTGCCCAATGAGTTGTTATCTACAGAGCTGTACAAAAGAATGGATGGAGAAGCTTTCAAATTGTTCTTCTTCCTCTGCTTTTATAGGCTACTTATTCATTTTTCTTCATTTACTCTAAGAGAAGATAGCAATAAAATCAAGATTTATAAAAAATCTTTTGTTATACTTAAAGAAAATTTCTGGAATGTAAATTCATGGTATACTGAGGAGCTAGTTATTTAACCATAAGTTTTATTAATTATTATGACACAGCTAACCAAGACCAGAAAGCAGGAAATGGAACTTTCCAGGCTTCGCTTTGAAGATTTTTCTTCTAATATTGTACAAAACAAATTAGTTTCATTCTAACAGAAACAGAAATAGACTCCTGACTGTAGCAACCTCATTGTGCTGTGCTTTCAGGGAAGCTTGTCAGCAGCTGTCTGATCAACTCTGATCTTGCTTCCCACTCTAAACATCAAAGATGCTTTTTGTGGCTTACCATAAAAATAAGTGTCAGACTCCAGCATGGGCTCTTTTTGGTTGTTGTCTTCTGGGGAGAACAAACTGCAGAAACGCTGTCTGCAGAAGTGCTAGAAGAGATACAAACAGTTTTTGCAGCTTCTGTTCACCCTGTCCCAGCAACTCTTCCTTGCCCCTCTTGTTTCTCTTACCAAAGTTGTACCTTTTAGTCTTTTACACAGACAAATATATCTCAAAACTTGTAGAGTGGCTTGAGTGCTGAACTTGAAAAATGTTAATATTAGATAACCAGCACCAGTCCACCTTTGTTTCTACATACACTAGACCAGAACTTCAAGAGACCCCAACAATGTAATGGCTGTATGGATTTTGTGTCAAATTATTCACTCAGATACACTGGTAATATTCATTATGTTGATTCACCAGAAATATAGAGTAAGATTTGTGCTGATGAGAACAGAATACTTTCCACAACAAAACATAATTTTCAGAATTTCTCAAAGCCTCACCACTTCCTTGACGTCTCTTTTAGCAGAGAATAATTTTACTCCTACGTTTTATTTAGGCAAAAGTCCTACACCCTACTGTTGACATTAAATTCAGCCTGCAGAGAAGCCAATTAGAAACCTACTTTAGCTACAGTGGAATCATATATCTGTTGAAAGATCTATCTGTAAATAATTTTCTAGGATGTGGCTTGCCCTCTATGCATGCACCATGAAGACATCAAACCCCATTGCCTATATGCAGAACCCTTAGAACAATATATAACTAAATATCATAAAAGTAATAGGAAAGCTGTCATCATAACAAAAAATCAAAAGCTTTTTAAAAAGATTAACGGCACATGTATTCCAAATAACTGTTCCAAACATGTTAAAGGCCAGTAAGAAGGAATATAAAAAGGGATTATCCTTTTTTTCTTTTTTTTTTATGTGCACTTACATGTAATCAATTTATCATTGTGCTAGAATTGTCACTTGGATTAAAGTGTCATATTCTGTGTTAAACAAATGAAATATTATATGTTATATATTTTGTGCTATTTTGTTGAAAAAGTAGTGACTGCCACTTGGCTGGTATTAGATGAGTTGTGACAGTGACATACAAACATGATAGGTTTTTAGACACACAGTGGATTTACCAAGTTCATCTATATTCTTATAAAATGTGCTAAAATTAAGATCCACAAATAAATAAATGGGATAGATTTTAGGTACTAGTGAGCATAAAGATTCTTAAAATAGACAGAATTCAAGCATAAAGTGGACAGGCTAGTTAGTCAGTGCTGGTTTCAGTAGGTTATGAGTCAATGCACCTTTTTGGTACAGTGATCACTTTAGATAATATGATCCAGATACTTGTGATGTCCTAAAAGTATCGATGCTCTGAGGGATCCTACAAATAAGTGTCTCCATTTAAAAGCTTGCATTAAGACCAATCTTGCACTGTAGTGAGGGAGCAGTTTAAACATACTCCCTCTGTCCCAGAGAGAATGGCTGTGAGCTGGGCTCACTGCTAAACCCCAGAGTAACAGGGTGCCTGCCAGAAACACTGCTAGTGTAACCACCTAGCACAGGAGGCTCACCTCTCAGCATGCTGTCCTGAGCTGGAAATCTTGTGATGATCTTCTGAGGCAGGCAGGAGAAATTGGTGGCTAGCACAGGATTCTAGGTGTCACTGTTGGGCCAAGTCCCTCAAAGACTGATATGGCAATGACTGATTTCCAGGCACCAGTAATTACACATTGTATATGCATACCATGCTTGTAGGGAGGCAAAAACCCCAAAGTCTATGCAGCCCATGATCAGGAAAAATAATAAGGCAAAATGCAAAGGGAAGAAAGGAATCTTCTTCTATACCTTTCATGGTTTTTTTTTTTCCTGTGTTTTTTAATATTTTTTGATGCTTGGAGTTCCAAAGTACTGCTGAAACTAGTGCAATTACATTGTACAAAGCTACTGCAGTTACATTCATTATTTCTGATTATCAAAAAGAACAGCTTTAATCTCATAATATCTACTGAGTGTTGAGGAAAAATCTAGGGCACAAGAATATTCAGAATAAGTTTTAGCTACGAGGCAATGACAGTTTCTTCTTCTTCTATGAAAGATTTCTTTTCATGTATCCAAGATGATACCATACTGTTAAGCTTTAAAACTCGACAGCTTCTTCTTCTCAAAAAAGAATAAATCTCTCAAATCCTTCCCTTAAATATTAATCCTTCCCTTAAACTAGTAAGTGGACTGTTTTAAAGTTCTCTGAATCATGCCTTGGGAGATGCTATGTCTTCCTACACTACACTGCTTCCAAATATATTTGCCAAGTGAAAGGGGAACTGGCACCTGCGCTGAGTAGTGGCATTTCATCAAAATTTAGGACAGCAGCAGTAAATGTTATTACTTTGGTTAAGCAAATATATTGCAATTTAAACATTTCAAACTCTGAAAACATTTAAAATAGATAATTTTTGAAGATGTTGAATTTTTATTTCCTTAAACTACTTAGAAATACATTTGTCATGGCTTAGCTACACTCAGCAATCAAGTACCACACAGCTGCTCACTCACCCTCCCCCTCCCCACGGGATGGGGGAGAGAATTGGGAAGAAAAGAAAACTCGTGAGTTGAGGTAAAGGCAGTTTACTAGGATACCAAAAGAAAATATAATAATATATATGAAAAAATAATTATAATACTATTAATAGGTATAATGATAATGATAATGATGATAATAATAATAATGATGATATAATAATAATAATAATATAAACAAGCAAACAAAAGTAATGAATGCTGCACAATTTCTGACCACCTGATGACCCGATGACCAATACAACCTGTCCTGAGCAGCAATCACAGAACCATAAAAAAAAACGGTAAACAATTCCAGAATGATTCCGAACAGTGAGAGAAAAAAGAAAAGAGCTTGCTCACCAGCTCACCCCACCCTTATGTACTCAGCGTGTGGTTTATGGCATGGAATACTCTCTTTGGCCATTTTGGGTCAACTGTTCTGGCTATATCCTTCCCAACTTCCTGCATCTGCACATTAGTGAAACCTTGGAAAGCCAGACAGTGTCCTTGGTCTCATTAACAACAACTTGTAGCATCAGAGTGTTTATCAACATTCTTCACACACAAAATCCAGCTACTGAGAGGACAATTACTTCCAATCTAGCCAAAACCAGGACAACATTCTGTAAAATTTCTTCTACATATCTCACCTGTTTGTGCTTCTTATATTAAAGTCACCAGTATATCACCTCTCTACTAAACAAAATTACCTGCAATAGCCTATATGAACAAGGATTCTAATCCTGCTATACTTCCTACAAATTGTTTTTCTTCCTCTTCCAGCCACTGCCATCTTTCTTTTATTATTCTTGCCTGTTAATGACACCAAAATAGTACGCAACATAGAGATAAATTGTCCTCAATTACTGTGATTACAGATTTTGTAGTATTCAGAAGTCAAATCTAAACACTTTTTTTTTCCAGTGTAAAAAAAAAATTATGCTTAAGGAATGCTGATTACAAATGTTAGTGTTTTAAATTGGGCATGTGGAGAACTGCATCAATTTATCCTTCCTCTCTCCTCACACATGGAAATCACTGATGATTTTGAACATGAAACTATTGATATGGTTTGAGTTTAACTCTATACTGGAGTAAAAAGATGCTATTCAGCTGGCCAAAATTCCTGCTATTTTTATATTACGGGATATTGTGATGGTTTAGCCCGAATCACCACACAGTTTCGCACTCACCCTCCCCCTCCCAGGCGGGATGGGGGAGAGAATTGGGAAGGAAGGAGAACTCGTGGGTTGAGATGACGACAATTTACTAAAATAACGAAGGAAAACTACAATAATAACAGAATATAGAGATATTAAAATATACAAGGTAAACAATGTATGTTTTCTCACCACCCGATGTCCCAATGACCGATACAGCCCGTCCCGAGCAGCGATCACGGAAACAAAACCGAGCGGCAAGCAAAGGAGCAAAAAGGGAGCCAGCAAGGTAGAGGGAACGATGCCAGCAAACTGAAGAGAAAGATGGATGCCAGGAAGGCAGATACCCGCCCCGGCCAGCCCCCACTTATATACTGAGCATGACGTTTATGGCATGGAATACTCTCTTTGGCCAGTTTGGATCAATTATTCTGTCTGTCTTTTTCCCAGCTTCCTGCAGCTGCAAATTAGCAAGACTTGGAAAGCAGGACGGTGTCCTTGGTCTCATTCACAACAACTCATATCATCAGGGTGTTTATCAACATTCTTCACATCTGAAATCCAAAACATATCAGCTACTGAGAGGAAAAAATTAACTCCATCCCTGCCAAAACCAGGACAATCCTTTACATTTTATTACCTATATTTCAATGCCAAAGCTTTCAAAACTATGGTTTTTCACACAAAATAGAGATGAGGGAGGAAGAAACATATTCCCCAATACACCAGTAGTACTGACCACAAAGCACGTGAAAATCATCCTTATGTGAGGATCTGGAGTACATAGAGACTTCATAGTACTCAGAACACAGTACATAGTACACAGAATACAGTGTACAGCAGAAAATGGTTTATGGTTATAATTATATTTAAGGGATTGACCTTTAGGATATTTTAAGCAGTTTTCAATCGACTTCTGCACTACTAACTGGCACTGAATAAAAAGAAACACACAAAAATAGACGTACTCCTCCTGTCCCTACAAAATGCTATTCAAACCCAAAAAGAATCAACCAAACAAAACATAACACTTGTCATATTTATTTCAGATGTTATGGATATAAAAGCATTTTCATTTGTCTAATCCACACTTGCATTGAAAATATATTTTGTTTCTTGCTACTGTCTGGCAGAACAGTAAAGAAGTGTAAGTAGAAAGGCCCTGTGGTGTGAAATGACCTAACCTTTCTAGTAAGATGATAAAAAAGTCTTCATTAAAGGCTGAGAATCAAAGCAATCTCACTAG
>WHYT01018003.1:586139-601020 GCA_009806455.1 Tetrax tetrax | reverse complement strand
GCAAGCAAAGGAGCAAAAGGGGAGCCAGCAAGGTAGAGGGAACGATGCCAGCAAACTGAAGAGGAAAGATGGATGCCAGGAAGGCAGATACCCGCCCCAGCCAGCCCCCACTTATATACTGAGCATGATGTTTATGGCATGGAATACTCTCTTTGGCCAGTTTGGATCAATTATTCTGTCTGTCTTTCTCCCAGCTTCCTGCATCTGCAAATTAGCAAGACTTGGAAAGCAGGACGGTGTCCTTGGTCTCATTCACAACAACTCATATCATCAGGGTGTTTATCAACATTCTTCACAAACGAAATCCAAAACATACCAGCTACTGAGAGGAAAAAATTAACTCCATCCCTGCCAAAACCAGGACAGATATATTTTCTTTTTTTAATTCAGATAGTTTTTTGCTTTAACAGTGCTTAGACTTTGCCTTGCAAGTACTAACAAATTCTTTAAAAGACAGAATTAGCACACTTCAAGGATTAAGTTTGAATTTAAATATTTAGCATGTCTCATGAAAGTGTCCCAGTTTCAAAAATGTTATCAGTAAAATTCCACATATGGCCACAAAGTTGCACTTTCTATGCGTGATTACTTGTATCATAAGCATTTTCAGATCTAATTGGAGAGAATCCATGAGAAAATCTAGAAATATGTTTCTCCACATACAGCTTTTAGGAGGCAATTTAGGGAATTTCAGAATATGTAATCATACACGAAATCTGTCTTTAAAAAGATTGTGAATTCTGATTGATCCTGGGCACTAAGACATCTCTTGTCTGACCATAAACTCCATTTTGAATGTGGTTTGTGATATTTTCAAGGACTTTCAGAGGATGGTGATACATGGCTGTCAACACCATGTGTCCGTGACCTGGTTAGCAATTAACCAAGAAGATTCTGTTCCAAAAGAAGCACCTTTGATGGTGGCCTGGCTGAAACTAATAAAACCAATATTCACTTTGAGTAGATAGGTTTGAGACTGAAAAATTCTCAAATGACAGGAAATAGAAGTCATTGCTCTGGTCTTTAAAAATGAATACACCGAAAAACGTCACAAAACTGGAGTTTTAGGAAAGTGTGTACTGCACTTACAATGGATTTTGACGAGCACTATTGCAAGGGTTTTCAAAGGGGCTCATCTGGGCAATGTCTGGAAGTGCATCACAGAAAGCAGGATGGGATGCCATTCAGAGGGACCTGAACAAGCTTGAGGACTTCCAACCCAAACTATTCTATGATTTCATGAAGACAGGGCAACAGACAGTGCTACAGCCTCCCCAGCGGAAGCTTTGCTGTGTGCAGGTCCAGGAAATGGGGACCGTAAGCCATCAGTCTGGTAAGTGCTGGAAACAGGAGCTCAGCTGCTGTGGTAGAAACCTCTGAGCTGGCTTACGACCAGTATGCACAGTGTGCACACTAGTGACCCTAGTGGGGTTCCTGGAAAAAAAGCATATTTGAGGACCTGGAAAATCACTGTGTTTCCTTAATTAGTGCAAAATTGCCTGGAGAGGACAATAATAAGGTGATATGGTATCTTACTGAAGATTACAGATTGTCAGATCCTAGTCACAGTTTTTCAGGAAGGAAAAAGGCTCTAAATGCCCATGAAATAATGACAGACTATAAGGAGGGTAAAATTAGTATGCAAAGAGTTTCTTCTGCTGGGTGTCACAGAAAAGAATTGGGCTGACTTCTTAACAGGGCACTTCAGGACACTCAGGACAAGGGTGAGCCTGCCGCACTTCACACTTTAGAGGAGCTTGTAAGCAGAAAAAAAAAAAAGTGGAGCAGAGAGCCGAGAAGTCATATGTACTGAATCTCTGATAATTTACTTTCATCTGTTAGGATATAATTAATCTCCATATTTTCCAGTTTTATTACTGGTATTCCATAGATCATTTGTTCACCTATCCAATACCAGTGGCTTTGTAAGGATTGATAGATCTTTATACTGTACTTTCAGTACTATAAAAATACTAAGTACTACTACATATATAAAAGCAGAGGAACAACATGTGTTCTTTCAAAATTATTTTTACTTTCAATACCTAAGTCTAGGAAATTAGTTTATAAGTAAAAATCTATATATTGCAGCAGTCACAATTAAAAAAAAATTAAAAAGCTAATAGCCTTGAAGTTATTAATTTACTTTTGAGACTGTTTCAACAGAAAACATTAAGAAAGATGTGAGAAGAAAGACAGAGTTCCTTTAAGACTGTTTCAGAACATTCCCTAAAAAAGGATACAGTCCATTTTAGGAGTAAACTAGGTACATATAAAGACAAAGTAGTGGCAATTCTGATAAGTCCCTTCTTTTTCCTTGGGGAAAAAAAAAAAAAAAGCTTTTAATTCTCTATTCTTCAGAACACAATAACTTCTTCTGTTGTCTTCCCTGAAGTGTTGTTATGTACTTCTGTGCAATTTCCTCAGTGATTTTTTGCAAATCTTTTTCTGAGCGAGTTGTGCAGGTGAGTTCCTGTCCTCTTCATGCCTGCTGTTGTGTTAGTCACTGAGCTGTGGAGTAAAGGAGAGGCTTGTAGAGCAAGACCAGAGGGCTTCTTTCAAGGGGGGAGTCAAATTTTTTTTTCTCTCTGGTTGAAATCTATGGGGTTTTTTTTTCTACAGAAAAGTGCCATTATCTGGAAATTCATTCCTGCCGATACATTCTAGTAGCAGTGAGAGAAATTAAAGCCACAATGAAAAAGTTCAAAGGAGGATGAAGCTGAAGGCTTATATTCACAAAGAGACTGAGAAACAATGGCAGAAAAAGCAATTGGTCTGACAGAAATACATTTTTCAGAGAAATCTTAAACGTTGACAGAATTTCAATTAAAAGGAATGATCCTATCTTACCTAAATGATATAATATGGCAATGCTCAGTACAAACTCCTGAGCTTTCAAGGTGCCAGCTCTTGATGAGGAAGACAGAGAAAATGTGAAAAAGCCCTGAGGTAATAAATCATAGCCTTGAACTAACAGAGTTGCTATGTTTATCAGCTGGGTCTAGTGAGATTCCTTAGCAAAACGCACACCATAATATGTAAGTATTTATCTCAGCAAACAGTGCTGCACTGTACTATTTCTATTGCGACAATAGTAGGTTATATCATCACTAGGACAATCACAGTCTTTAACATACAACTCTCTGTATAACAACAATTCCACACAAAGGGCATATCAACCAGTAGATGAAATACTACTGTTGCTCAGTCCTCGGGACAAACTCACATAGCATAAGGAATATGTGAAATGCTGGCCTTCTGCCCATACTCGTATTTTCTTCCTGCTTGGTGTATTTAGATTGGAGGACTCCTCATGCCTTAGGTTTCTGGGATACAAGAAACAAATTTGGACCACAGAAACAAATTTCATAATTAGCTTCATTTTTCCAAATTCTGGTTTAGATTGGATAGGAAAGTTTCTTCTAGAAGAAATAAGAGAGTAGAGGTAACACTGTCATTAGTAGTGGTGTGTTGTCTAGCTCCATGGAGATCTTCTTGAATGCTGATGTTCTACTTGAGGGGCAAAACTGCACGATCCTGATGTCCTAACACCAGCGAGGATCACTAGTTTAAGTGTCATTGGTCTAAGTAAAAATCAGCTTGTAGAGGATATCTTAGTTTCTTATTTTATCCAGGCCTGGTGAGCACTCTCTTTACACACAGCAACAACATTTAACTGGGCTTATCCACAAGTCAGCTTCTGGATCTAGTTGTGCTGAGCCAATCCCTTGGTACAACTTGCTTCAAGCTGCCACTTCGTGGCTTATTCAAAACAAGCTTTTCACACAGTCCTACACTGTTATTGTCACAGTCCTCCAGAGTAGCAGGTACTTTGCAGTGACTCAATTTTTCTTTACAAATCATTCTAATGTGATAGGTCATTATAAAGGATAATTATAAATAAAATATATTTGAGTGAATGCACTGAAGATTCGTGCAAAAAAAGGTGTACATTGTTGGCCATGCTAACTGCCATCATCAGCCAGAGTAATTCTGTTTGCCTCTTGTTTGGTGAACACTGAGACATTGTGGAAAGACAGCTTAATAAAGATGTGACAAGCTGCAAGACAGTAACATAATGAAGTTATGAGATTATTTTTTAAGACTAGGGTACACAAAATTAAATATGTAACTATAGCTCTTCATTCTCAGAGTGTTTAGTGCCTCAAATTGCCTTCATTAAACCTATAAGAATTAAATACTTCAAAGATACATTTCCTTTGTTGGTTTTGGGGTTTTTTTGTTTGTTTGTTTTTTTGTTGTTTTTTTTTTTTTAAAGCAGGATTTTTTAGTAAGTAACCACAGCAGAGAACAAAAAGTTACAGTTCCTGTAAGCTAACACCTGGAAATGAAACACCGTTCTCTAAAACATGTGGCAACTTCATGTACCCCATTTCATTGTTGCTCAGTATGTCGGGTCTTTTCACTAATTCTTTCTTATCTGAGGATGAACAGTTTGCAAGAAACTTCACCTCTTTGTGTAAACCTCTTTTAGAAGGAAGTTAATATACAGAATTTGTAAATTAAGAAGGGAGAAAAGTTACAGGATAGGGATTTTTATTCTCATCATAACTGGGTCCTGTTGTTTTCCTATTTGCCTTGGATTGCTGGTTGTTATCCTATGAGTAACAGAAAACAACTTGTTTCTGTATCAGGAAAGTTTCTGATATAGGCATACATGTATTGCATGTCCTGGAATTGCCTGGATTTGCCTTGTCTTCTGTTTCTTGTTTCCTTAATAGAGGTAATAACTTTAAAATTAGAATTGAAAAATGATAGTAACTGTAACAACCTCAGTAATGACTAAGTAACTTCATTTTAATGCCCCTGAAGGGCACTTCAGTGGTTTTGTATATAATTATTCAGAAAAAAAAAAAACTTCCACCTCTTCTGCCAACACATTGAAAGGCAGGGATTCTTTCTTCAGATGCCTTAGTACAGGCACGCCCAAGTTATCAGGTAAATTGTATGGGTGGTGGTTGAACACACAGTGTTCATCTCATTGCTAAAATTAGAACAGCCGACAAGTTCAAATGTGATCTGTTTATCCAGGTAGGGGAGAGGGTTTAGGCAGGAGGAAAAGCATGTGTCGTAAATACAATAGAAATATAAGGCCATGAGGATCTGAAAGAGGTCACGTACCCCATCTACCTGCTCAGACAGGGCATGTGCCATCTCTAAGAGATACTTAATCTCTTCTTGAATCACTTTCACCCCAGAGAATTATGATAAACATCCTGTATAATCTGATACAGTGCTTAATCATGCTTAAACAGAAAGTTTTTTCCTACACTGTATCCCACAGTACTCTTCATGAACACATCCAGCCTGCACCAGCAGCTGCTTCTGCAAGAGCACGATTCTGGGTTGTATTCAGCGTGGTCACCATATAAACCAGGGGAACTCTTAAAGCTCTGTTATTGCATTCTAGAGTAGTATATTTCAATATTTGACTTCTCATTTGTCACTTTAACATTGACATTATCACATTTAACCTTGTTGATGCATTAATTTTCAGGAATTGTAATTCACTTCCATGTGCCTAGTACGTCAACAGGCTGCTTGTGCTGGACCAGCATGCCTGCCAGGCCGGCCAGCATCATCCCAGGGGCCTCTTCTCCGCTCCTGTGAGAAGCAGCATTGGACAAAATTCCTCTTTGTCCAAAGTTCCTCCTCCAAACAAGCTTGGACAAAGCTGCTCTTTGAGGTTACATGTCTGAGGTGATCACAACACTATCTATAGCTGTGTGTCTCTTTGAAGCACCCTCTCTTTCCTAACAGCATGTTAAGGAGAGGAAAGAATAACTTTCAAAAGGAAGCTCGGGGAAAAAAATGTATCTTGTGGGTGGGCTCTTCAAAGCTGTATACAGAGTATCATTATGGCCAAGTCCCAAGGGGATACAATGAAAGTTGCTTATCTTTCACAAGCCTCTCTACCGTTTGCCTGAATTTTCAGCAATGCTGCATTAAAAAAAAAGAGAAATTTAGTTACACCTTTGCCAGAGGAAATAAGAAAAGTAAGAAATTGTCTTCCTTAGGGAAGGCTCTGGGACTCAGATGACACTCTGCAGCACTCCACAAGTATAGATCCAGAAGTTTAGTAACCAGAAATTAATAATAATACATTTCTTTAAGCTGAAAGAACAACCTCAAAACGTTGCCTACCTACTTTCAGAGCTAATAATAAAAAGCAGGTTTTGTCCTGATATACATTCAGTATGAATGCACTACTTAGTACAATCGTAAAAAGTTTAAATACATTTAAATATATTCCAGTAGTTGGATCCAAAATATTCCTGTCTCATTTCTTCTTTCATGTACTTGATCCAGTGAGCTTGGAAACATTTGAATTAAATTATGAACATTCAGGTGAAAGAACTGTACACTAGATTCACAGCGTATTGAGACATGCTGATATTTCCAAATAATCGCTCTCCTTTAACACCAGCAGCTGTCTCCAACTGTAGCCATACTGTGCCTTCCTGCGGGGCACCGTGTGTTCTCTGAAGGTGCCTCTGTCCACACCTCAGTATGACAGCTTTTGTGCCCCCAGCTTCAGGGAGAGCCAGAGCTCCTGCCACCTCCACTGAGCAGAAAAGGACTTGCCCAAGCGCCTATGCCTGCTGGAGCCTTTCCACAACAAACAGCAATCTCATCCCATTTGCACTTTGACCCTGATGGATGTCTGTGCCACAGAATCCATTTCAATGCCACTTACTTCTTAGAAGTAGGTAGGATTTCAGTGTTTATCCATGTCACCTGTCATAAAGAGCCCAAGTTCTTTCAGTGGGCTGCCTTCCTATTCATCAAATGTAACAGAATTCCTGATTTCAAATAAGCTTAAAGAACAGTTCAGCTGTAACTGCACTGAGGTTAATATCTGCTTTGACAAGGACATTACTGCAGTAATTTCTTCTAGTCATAATATTTCTTCATCATTTCTTTGGCAAAGAAAAAAGTGGTAAGACATTTGCCTAGGGACTGGAAGACAAGCAGGGTTATTCAATTTTATAAGCTTCACCAGTTCTGAAATCTGGGACAAATTGACTACACTCCCTTATTTATTGTATAGAAAAATAACATATGGGCTGGCTTACAATAGAAGACAGGGCATTAATAACTTTCAGCTTTTCCAGTTATTACAATAAGTAATTATGATATCCGGAATTTTTTTTTTTTTACTTTAAGGACAAAACATTAGGTTTGCTGTGCTTTTAACTTGTAAGAGCTCCCTAAACATAACTTTGTTATGACACTTTAAAAAAAATTTTATTATGATAAATGCAAGCAACATAATTTATCAAACATACAACTGATCAGAACAGTCTGTGTATATCATTTCTGTCTCATTTCCAAGGTGAATGCACAGAAAAATGCAGTCAGATGTTTTCAAGGTTTGGGGGGTTTTTTTTGACATTAATAAAAATAAAATCATGCATTAACCCATTTGCAACCATATTTCTTAATTTTTCCAATGAATCTGTCAAGCAAGAGTAAACATTTAAATCAAATTACTAGACAACAATCACATGTTAAGAAAATAATTCTTAGTAATTCAAAGTAATGATTTACTTAATAAAACAACTTTTACTATCTCGGGTTTTTTTAGAAGATTTGATGAAAGCTTGTTATATGGAAAAAAAAAAATCAGAGAACAAAAATGCAACCGACTGCATCAAATTCTTTCTTGTATGAGGGGAGGGATGAACAATACAATTTTAATGACTTTCATTAAAAAAAGTTGCCTCACTATTTTTACTTCATAAAAGTATGCATCATTATAGTTACAAATGTGCTCCTATTGCACAGTCAGGATACTAGCAGAAGGATATCTACGGTCAGAGGTCTGTGGTAGTGCTTAGAAGGAAGCTTGGGATTGCTATATCATCATACTTATTTCAAACCTTTTCCATCTTCCCGGATATGTAGAATCAAGACCACTGACTGCCTTCTTTCGGAATATCCTTCCAGCTTGAATTTAGGTCATGACTGCCTCATGACTGAGAAACTGCAAATAGTTCTTTCTGTATTTTTTTTTCTTCTCTCTGCTGTAAGTTGAGGAATGGGCATATTTAGGACAGAGTTCCGTGTTCTCTGGGTACACTACCAAGCCCAGTGCATGTTTGGGTGTTGTCATAGTATTATGCAATGTAGTTCTAGCCAACTACAGAGGTTACACTGGATTTAAGAAAGAGGATTAAAAAGGAGTAAAATAATAAACAAGCACATTGACAATCTGTATTAATTCAAATTTCAACATAAAAATGTGCTAAAACATTGTGTGTTAAGACAAAAATACCAAATACCTCATGTACTACTATCTGGTTTTGCTAATACTGTGCTCTAATAATGCAGAAATAAATAGAAAGTAAAGGATAACTTCTGAGAACGTGTAAATAAACCATTAGATTTTTACAAGGCAGATTAGGTCTACATGCTTTGTTGCAGAAGCCTTACTGGTGGAGCAAAGACAGGATGTAATTATTAGATTAAGCTACAAGGCAGATGCAGTCATGCTAAATTGTTTTCACAGGTAATATGATACAGGGTATTTCCTTCTGAGAGAAAAGTTGCATTGGATAACAGAAGGATGTAGGAAATGCTTATTTATCACCTAGCTGAATAGCCTGACTAGAACTCTGTTTTACCACAAACCCTCTGACATTTCCCTTGAAGGTTTGTAGAGGAGAGAGAAAGGAGAAAAGAAAGAAGGAAAAGGAGGATGAAGAATAAATACAAATATCCACCATACAGTAGGCAGCAAGTGGCTTGGACAGAGGCCAAGGTTCACCTGCTTTTGCTCATGTTTTTTTTTTTCTGAAGCAGTTCGCTATCTAGCAGGAATTCTGCCTGTGATCAATAGGAAAGCATAATGAAATGTGAGCCCAGATACATAGCTGCCTTGGGCAGACAATCAGCAGCAGCATATGGAATGAATAAGGGGATACGTAATGTATGTGCCAGAGCCATAATGACCACACTGCTGTCTACTGCAATAAGCACATCCAGCTTTGTTATTCTTCAGCACTTCTATCATTTTGTGACTTTTGAACTAGTGCAGTTTTTCTCAGCATTTTAACCTCAGCTGCCTGTTATGACTAATCCAGCCAATGTACACAAGTAGCTATGAACACAGGGAAGAGCAAGAAATACTGTCACCGTGGCTACAAATATAGAGCTGGAGTGAAGGGCATGATAAGAGAGGGAGGCGTGTTTTTTCCTAACGTACTTTGTTTCTTTCATGTCTTCTGCTTCGAAGAGACTGGAATACATTCACACTCTTCTTCACTTTTTGATTCTTTAACTAGATTCTAGCCATGTTCCACTTTTCTGCATGCAAAAGTTATTTAGGAGTGCAGCTTATTCTGGAATAATAAAGCAATGAGTGAAATAACAATTTTATTTGCATACTTGCATTTGCTTTAGGTCAAAATTTGCTCAATAATTACTTTTCTCCACATTTTGTCAGAGCGTTCAAACCAGTAGAAGTTTACTAAAATTGCTAAATGTGGAGTGACGTTCTTCACAAAAGCAGAGCTCAGTGAGCCTCACATTTTGTTACTACCTTTGGCCTGACCATGCATCCTTATGTACATGCTGCTAGAAGATTTCTTATAAGACAAGGTCTAGAATTACCTCGAGAAGTTGCATGAAACTAAAGTAATAAAAGTAGCTAGAATTGCAAAAACATAAAACCAGATCTTTTTAGCCCTGTTCGTGCAGATGAGAGGCTTTTAGAAATCCTGATCTTAGGGAGCATACAGACAAGTGACCAGAAAATCCGTGTTAGGAGTTATCGGGGTGCTGGGGGATAACACTGGTGACCAACAGAGAACTTAAAAACCTTTGTTTAAATCTCCTCTGTTAGCAAAACACTGCTGAAGAACAACTTAGAACTTCTAATTCTCAGGATAGCACGAATATCGGTAGTTCACTGGCGGCTCTATTAAGGTAGACGTATGACAAGTGTGTTTGAGTTTTACAGCAACATTTTCAGCACCTGCATTCTCTAATATACAGAAGCCTATTATGCCGAGACGTATTTGTCTAAATCAGAAATCCTAACCATCTCTGTTGTTTCTAATATATAATTAGTAAATTATAATCCCAAAAGCATTCTTTCTGAAATGAGTAATCAGCTCACTTGTTGCAGGTAACCAGCAAAATTCATAGACACTAAATGCAATGGAATCTAGAATGCATTCGTGGAAGACAAAAGGTTGGTTATGAAGCTTTGAGTGCCCAATTTAAAATATTTTGACTCTCAGATAAGGCAGCTATGCAAAGTTATTAATATCATAATAATTTATTATTCAGAGGTAAGTACATGAAGATTAGATTTTTATTTCTAATAAAAGAGTGGGAAATACATTAAAATATTTCATCTCTGTAAGTAAGGTAATTCGCCTACTTTTATCACTTTCCGATACTATTTCCGGTATTACTCATGTAGTGTTGTGTCCAGCAGAGGGTAGTTTTAAATAGTGATATAAGACAGAGGAAGAGATGCTTGAAAAGAAGGAAGAACAGGAAGTGATCTGTGAGGCAGCTCAGATGCTCCTGTTTTCACAAAGGTACTGAACTGGACAAGAAGTCTATCAGTCTAAGTGGGCAACTGGGATCTCAAATGACTTCAAGCCCTTCTTGCATATTTACTAATTCTTAAGTGGATGAAATAATCTATTATTTATTTTGCAATTTCTTGTGTGTGTGTGTACTGCAACAGGTTCTCAGTACAGAACCTTTTCAGACTACACGAAAAGCTACAATATTACAGTAGCTTTTTTAAAAATTTGCTGCTATGTAATAAATGATGATTTCTTTTAATCCTGCAAGCAACCACATGTTCCTTTAACTTGACTGTTGACTGTCCTGCATACATAACAAATACCAGTTGCATTCATGCAACTAGAAAAAGATTTTCTGAGATGAGCTTTAAAATGAAAACATTTCATACCAGCATGACTACAAACCTGTACAATGATTAATCGTATTTGTTCACTAGTGCTGTGAAACTGTCCAAATACATAATAATAAATGACTTTTAAGTTATCAAGGAGATGGATTGATATTTATAACTTGATTTTGACATCAAAATACAGCGAATCAAGAATTTTAATTAATATGATTGTGTCTGTGTGAAATGCAAGCAGATGCTAGTATTCAGTTGAAAACTGAAGAATTCCTGCAAACTGTTGATACATAACTGATGCATGAGCATTTTCCACTGTTTTTGATCTCTTACTAACCCAAAAGCAGCCAAAGTTTTGAACTGAATGCCAAAGCTTCAGTAGTTCTGTTCTTTGTCTGTACTGTCAAGAGCACCATGTACTGATGCATAAAAAGTAGACACATACTGCTCTGGGAATTTTGCTAACACTACTTTAGAAACCAAGAATGTACTTTCTAAGAAATGGTCAGAGCAAGTCTATGTTAGTGGGCCAATAAAATGGAATACTCTATATAATAAAATTTTCCCGTACCTCAATTAAAAAATGTATAAATAAATTTTGGCCCTCAAAGCTTTGTTTTTCTTCTGCTTAATGCTGGATTGAATATGTATTGTTAACCAAAACTGTGAAAAGATACACGTATTTAGAATACTAGGTAAGAAAAAAATGGTACTCAGGAGTACAGTTTTGGATGCTTTTTCTTAAAAAAAAGCAATGCTTCCTTTAAAAAAAAACAACACCTGAAACAAACCAAAACACATTAGAGATCTTTATTTGCATAAGAAAATTTCCTACAATGCTTTGCCATATTTTAAAAATATTTCAGTTTATTAACTACTACTGCTGTTTTACCACACAGGGACACAAAAGCGATTTTCTGGCCATTGCTGACTTGCTCTATGAAAGTCTCCATGTATGCTTTATGACAATAACAAAAATAGCAGTTGCCAAAGAGCTTATAACAAAATAATTAATTTGGGGTCTTACTTTCATAGAACCATAGAATGGTTTGGGTTGGAAGGGACCTTCAAAGGTCATCTAGTTCAACCCTCCTCAATATCCCCAGCCAGATCAGGTTGCTCAGAGCCCCATCCAACCTGGCCTGGAATGTTTCCAGGGATGGGGCACCCACCCCTCTCTGGGCAACCTGTGCCAGTGTTTCACCACCCTCATTGTAAATTTTTTTTTTTCTAATATCTAATCTGAATCTATCTCCTTCTATTTTAAAACCATTACCCCTTGTCCTATCACAACTTCATGAGTCAACTACAAATTTGTATTTAAAGTTTAGAACATTCTTAAACTATTTGCTGTACTAAGGCCAAAGTATTTCAAAGATTTCAAGATTAACTCCATATTGATATGTACTTAGGTTCTATTTTATTTTAGAGTAGCACCTGATTTTGTAAATACTTACGGTAGTGTATGTGTTTCTAAGATACACCTTCTTTACCTCAGTGTGCGATTTGTGTGTAAAATTAATCACCTATTTCTGCAGTGGCAGGACTCAAATAATTTCTCAGAAAATTATATATGATTTACTTCTCAAACTTTTCAATTTAATCCTTATAGAACAGACAGTGCAAATAGTACGAAAAAATTATTATTTCTTATTTTACTATTTCAAATTAGATGCTTTTCAATTACTCTGCATCTAATTTTAGAATCGGAATGTTTTTATTTTTACATTACATAAAAACATCACCAAAAGTTTAATCAAATTAATCATAAATACAAAAGTGAAACCGGGACCAAGCAATGGCTATCCAAGTCTCTCATAGCTACTTCTCTAAAACAAAGCTGAACTGTAATGGTAAGTCTGCGTGGTTGAATTTTTAAAAAGAACACTGTAAAATATTCAGTTCAAGTCATTGAAATGCAGTGGAATTACAGCAGGTAGAAGAAACTTTTCTTTTAATTCAAATTTAGACACTGAATAATTCTTATGTAAGCCTAAAACATTTGTTGCATTTTGGTTTTATTTAAAAAACATCTATAGGTTAAAATGAGCAAATCTTCAATGTTGTCATAATTAGAAGAGGCCTTCTTAAAGGCACTGGACTCTTCATGGTATTACATGCATCAAATTCTTTCAGAGAGTTATTTCTTCCCAGTGTTTGCCAGCAGTTTAAATGAAATGGACAGTGACTAAACTAAAAAGCCAAAGTAGTTTTGCGGGATGCAACTTGATACCTTTAATATTGTAATTCCACCATAATCGCAGTAATCAATGCCTTCCACAAATAATGTGTTTCGGACCTAATTTCTCATGTAAAGGATAAGAGAGTAAGACACAGCTTGTAGAAGTGTTAAACTTTCACTCTTTAAATTCTTCCTCAACCCTTCATCAAAAGGGTGATTTATACCAGTTAGAGCCAATATAAATAGCAACCAAGTTATGCAAGAAGGTTGTTGTTTGTTTTAACTTTCTGTCAGTTCCCCTTCTGGTTCTTTTGTGTGTGTGTGTGTATATAGAATCATAGAACAGTTTGGGGAGGAAGGGATCTTGAAAGGCCATCTGGTCCAATCCCCCTGCAAGAAGCAGGGACATCTCCAACCAGATCAGGTTACTCAGACCCCCGTACAACCTGGCCTTGAATGTTTCCAGGAATGGGGCATCTACCACCTCACTGGGCAACCTGTGCCAGTGTTCCACCACCCTCGTTGTAGAATTTTTTTTCCAAATATCTAATCTGAATCTACGTCCCTCTATTTTAAAACCATTACCCCTCGTCCTATCACAACAGGCCCTACTGAACAGTCTCTCCCCATCTTTCTTGTAGGCCCCCTTGAGGCACTGGAAGACCGCTATCAGGTCTCCCTGGAGCCTCCTCTTCTCCAGGCTGAACAGCCCAACTCTCTCAGCCTGTCCTCACAGGAGAGGTGCTCCAGCCCTCCACATCTTTGTGGCCCTCCTCTGGACCTTCTCCAACAGGTCCACATCCTTCTTATGTTGGGGACTCCAGAGCTGGATGCAGTACCCCAGGTGGGGTCTCACGAGAGTGCAGAATCACCTCCCTCAACCTGCTGGCCACGCTTCTTTTGATGCAGCCCAGGATGTGGTTGGCTTTCTGAGCTGCAAGCATACATTGCCAGTTTATGTCCAACTTTTCATTCACTGGTACCCCCAAGTCCTTCTCATCAGGACTGCACGCTCTTTCTCTCTTCTCTAGGAATTGGGAGCCAGAATTTCTTGACTCTGACTTGCTGAGTGTCATACTGATTTCAGTACGAAACCAGCAGTAGAGGGAGGGAGGAGACGTGAGGCAAGGAGGATGACAGGCTGGGTTGGAAGATGCAACTCTCGAGGTGGGGGGTGTGGTGTCATTACATATTAGCTGCTGAGGCATGGATTGGGGGATTATTTTTAATAGATTGGCTTTGCTGGGCAAGAAGAGGCTGTTTGTTTAGGGTATTTATTGTGATGCTGCTCAAGGTGACCAGACAGCTGTGTAGGAACAACATTTTTAAACCAGTCGTGGCTTCATATTGTCAGGAACCACCCTCAGAGGAGAAACTCAAGGGACAATGTTTAACGAAGTGTCTTGCCTGAGGTACAGGAGCCATTATAGGGGAATGGGGAACATGAGATGTGTTTTGTTTTTCATTTAAGCTGTATAAAGGCATGGGTGAGTCATGAGGGGAAGATGGATGGTATTGACAGGGCGACCTTCCCTGGACCCAAGAGCTGTTGGCAGGTTGAGGAGCACAAAAACCGCTTCTAATCTGCTCTGCTCGGCACACGGGAGCCATATGAGCAGACAGTAGGCAGATAAAGCTATTACAGTAAAACTTCAGAGCAGCTCAGTCACCATCTGGTGCCAAACAGCCGCGTCTGTGTTTCTAAACCGGGGACAGGTCCCGGCGGCAGCGGCTCGCACAGGCGACCTGCGGCCCGTCCCAGGGCCTCTCCCGGGCCCAGGCGAGCG
>WHYT01018003.1:549320-586119 GCA_009806455.1 Tetrax tetrax | reverse complement strand
ACTTCTTGTTCGCGCCGGCCTGCGAGCCGTACTCTGAAAAAATGACACAACGGTATGCCCTGACAGAAATGCCTTTGGACACTTCCGTCCCGTGGCAAAAAGCTTGACGTTATTATGTCAGATGTTCTTTATGATTGAAATATAAGAAGAACGCTTGCTGTTTATGCCCGTGAGTTGTTATCTCTCCGTTGGGCATCCAGTGTTTCTTATCTTGCCCAGCATCTCCTGGCGGAGGAGGTATGGTGCTGTCTGGAAATACACGTGAATAAAGGAGGCATGTGTGGCAGGTTTAGGGTGCTAACTCTTCATATTTATCTGGTAGGAGAGACCTGAAATGGGAAGTTCACTGGCTGAATCAGTGGCAGGTCACTCGTGACTTCAGCTCTTTAATTTGAGTGGGAATATGTCATCTGTTCTCAGCCTCTGTGAGGTCCGTGAAGCCTACTAAACTGGGGTGGGGTTCTGCTGGGATTTTCTGGAAAGTCTTTTTTTTTCTTTTTTTTTTTTTCCCTCCAGAGTTTAGGAGCTTGCTAAAGAATAAGCAGATGTTGCTAAGGGAAGAAAGATCCAGAGCTCAAAGGCACTGAAGTTAGTGTGGTTTTGTCATGAGGCAGGAAACAAGCAGCCGACAAGCTTTATGCAGCTTGTCTTTCTTGTGTCCCACACTGCAGTTCAACCCTACAATAAAATAATGGTCGATGTTGGCTGGACATTGTACTAGACCTAACCCCTCAATTTGTGCTTAATGGCTTGTGTGTCACGTGAAGAATCTGATAGGTCTGGCAGTTATTTGCATAACTCCTGCAGATCTCCATCTGGGGTTTCAGAAAACCTCACTGTAGCAACCTGTGAAGCTGTTTTGCTGAGGTCTGTGTGAACTTCTAATAAATGTTACTGGTTGGTGTGTATGTCTTCGGAAAATAAGGCATGAGAATGCTTTGCTGCTTTCTTCACTCCCCCCACCCCTCTCTCTTCTGCAGGGTTCTGCTTACTTCTAATGTCAGATGTGAGGACAGTAACTCTTGAACATAACAATAGTTATTTTCATTACTGTTAATGATTTACATTTTTTTTGCTGTATCAGTTATACATGCGATGCAGCACATTAAGCATATTATACATCAGTAATATACTAGGGAGATGCCTTCATAGCAGTTACAAGCTATTGGGTTTTGAGCAACCAGACTGCAGTGTCCTACCAGAGTCAGTGGGTCCTGGTTATTGTGGGGTGTGCTTGTTTTTCATTGGGAGGAGGAGGTGCCTTGTTCTGGCTCAGGCTACTGCAGCTTTGTGTCATAATCTCCCCATTAAATTGTAGGAGAAGCTGTCCTAGCTATGTGGAAGGGAGCAGTTTGAGAAAGATATTGAAGGACAGCCAGCATCGCCTGTCTTGAGATAGGTTTCCAACCTGAGCTGTGATTGCACAGGCAATCGAAATTGATCTAGCTGCTTCTAACAAGAGGAGAGCGTCTTGCTGCCTGTGCCCCTGTCAGCTGTGTTCTTCCTACAAGCTCTCTCTCTCTCATCCAGTGTGACCAATGATTTTTTTCCTTCTGGTGGTTTAATACATTAATTGATGATTTGATTCACTAAACACAGTAGAAATCTTTGGGATATGCTCATTTGCTATGCAGTTAGTGTGTTCCAGTAGCTCTCAGAGGGATTCGTGACCCCAGTGGTGTTGGTGTGTAGCAAATGCATGGCCACGGTAAAGTGAAGTTCTTCACATGTGATCTTCTGGCTCAGTAAACAGTGAGCTACCTGGATCTGCTCTACCCAGAACTGTGTCTTAGGTAGAATCAGGGCTGTGTGTCATACCAGCTGTATTGGCTGAAAGCACAATTAAAAGCAGTTTAAGGAACTTTTGGAGAAAGTGGTGTGTTGATCTGGGCTTTTTTTTTCACGTGTTGTCTTGTCTGTAGGGAGTCATGTTTTAAAACTAAATATTATTTTGAGAGGTATTTAGAGTAATTCTTTAAAATTTCCTTGTTTACCTGTTTATTTGCTGAATCCAGAGAAGAATAAAGTTTTACTTTGGTAAGGGGGTCATTTGAAAAAGTGTGCATTTTTTTCCCATCTGTCTACCAGTTACTGTAAACACTTTTCTAAACACAGAGTTTTATTAATTCCAGATAACTTTTATTTTTCTTTAAATAAGAAGAAAACCTAACAGAAAAACATTTTATTTTTGTGAAACGTCAATGTTACAAATCATGTGTATTCACTACAACAAAATTGTAAAGACATGAAAAACACAATAAATGTCAGAATGAGACCAGAACATTCTGGAAATAAAAGTTATGTATTCTGTCATTTTAACAAGTCTTAATTAGGCTTAAGTGTTTCATAAGAGATTTCTTATAGGACTGAATAGAAAATAGATGTTGTACAAATGAAAGGCATTGTTAGAAATCATGGCCAAAACCACATAAAAAAACTGTTTGGATAAAACCCAACATTTTCGAGGACTGACACTGCAGAGCTACTTGCTATGTATCTGTTTTTTCTCAGTGAGTAAACATTGGTATAAATGTTGTCTAGAATTGCAAATAATATTTCCACTTATCACTGGAATAACTAGTTATATTCATGTGACATAAGAGCGTACTGAGTGGTCAGCTAGTTCGGTTTTTTATAATAATTTCAGTACTGAAAGTAACTACAAATTCCAGTATAACTTATGGATGTTGTTTGAAGTATGCCTTGGTAATCTGTCTTGGAAACGGGAAAGAATTTCTTCATTTTGGGTTGTGAATTGCTAAGAATGGAATGCATTTCTAGTCTACATTTCTAGTCTTGAACATGTGCCTTATCACACGGAAGCTTAGGGAGGGAGCTCAAAGATACTCGTGAGACCCGCTGTGATGCTCCAATGCAGAAGATGCTCCTTGTTGTGGTCTAAATACAGGCATTTGTCTGTTCATGAATTCCCTTTACTGAAATAGTGATAGCTCACTGCTTTACATGTG
The DNA here is from genome assembly GCA_009806455.1 of Tetrax tetrax. Classification (NCBI taxonomy): domain Eukaryota; kingdom Metazoa; phylum Chordata; class Aves; order Otidiformes; family Otididae; genus Tetrax; species Tetrax tetrax. The sequence continues at coordinate 583,150 of WHYT01018003.1, read as the reverse complement.
AACTTAAACCTGTATCTGCACTTAGAATCATAGAACGGTTTGGGTTGGAAGGGACCTTCAAAGGTCATCCAGTCCAACCGCCCTGCAAGGAGCAGGGACATCTCCAACCAGAACAGGTTGCTCAGACCCCTGTCCAACCTGGCCTTCAGTGTTTCCAGGGATGGGGCATCCACCACCTCTCTGGGCAACCTGTTCCAGTGCTTTACCACCCTCAGTGTTAAAATTTTCTTCCTTATTTCTAGTCTAAATCTACCTCCTTCTAGTTTAAAACTGTTATCCCTCATCCTATCACAACAGGTGTTGCTAAAACGCTTCTCCTCGCCCTTTTTATAAGCTCCCTTTAAGTATTGAAAGGCCACAACAAGGTCTCCCTGGAGCTTTTTCTTGTTCAGGCTGAACATTCACAACTCTCTCAGCCTGTCCTCATAGGAGAGGTGCTCCAGCCCTCTTATCATCTTCATGGCCTCCTCTGGACTCGCTCCAACAGGTCCATGTCCTTCTTATGTGGGAGGCTTCACAGCTGTACGTAGTACTTCAGGTAGGGTCTCACGAGAGCAGAGTAAAGGGGCAGAATCACCTCCCTGAACCTGCTGGCCACGCTCCTCTTGATGCAGCCCAGGATGCCGTTGGCTTTCTGGACTGCAAGCTCGCGTTGTCAGCTCATGTCAGCTCATGTTGAGCTTCTTGTCCACCAGCAAGTCCACCCCAAGTCCTTCTCCTCAGGGCTGCTCTTGATCCATTTCCCACCCAGCCTATATTTGTGCCTGGGGTTGCCCGTGTGCAGGACCTTGCACTTGGCCTTGTTGAACTTTTTGTGCATTGAACTTCTTGTGCATTGTCCCATTAATGATGACAAAGACCTATGTAACTACTTGGAGAAAGAATATCTTAGTTTTTTTTTTTCCCATAAATTCTGTCTTTTGCTGAAATAGAATAAATCTGTTATGCCCTGCAGCTCTTTAGTAGACTGATTAGTGTTTTTCCTTTGCTTTTTCAGTCCAATTGTGTTCTGTCCATTTCTTCCTCAGGCTATTCCTATTCTCTCTGTCTTTGCAGGTCTGAAATACTACCTAGAAAGAGAGAGAAATTAATTATATATTTGCTCATTTTGGAAGTGGGGTGGAATACAGTTCTGATATCACTCTGTCAGAAATAATGTAACAGGCATGAGGAGAAGGGACATTCTTGTAACTGGAACAGTGACTGAAGATTTGGCTGAACTTACAGGAAAGGAAAAATTGTGAATTTTTAGAGATTAACTATCAAATGGTATAAAAAGTGATGTTTGTGCCCATTTTTTCATAATACAAGAACAGGAGAGCTGTCAGTGTTGTAAAGAGAAAACTTACGACTGATAAAGGAGAATAGACTAGGTACAGTTGTCACGTGGAGCTTGTTACCAGAGGAGGTGGAGGCTAGAAGCATAGCAGAATTTTAAGAAGGATGGTAGGAATATCCAGTTTTACACTAAAAATTTAATAAATACACCAGCAACCATAAAAGGTAGTTTCTGTTCTTCCTGAGTTTGTAGTTTAAATAACCTCTAGCTGACGGGAGGTAGGAAAAAATTTTGCCTGTGGCTGTATTATTTTGTAATTGCCTACTTAAGAATTTTCTTCACTTGTCTCTGAAGCAGCTGGAACTGGTCACGGTCAAAGATAATCCCATCTAGTCCAGAAACCTACTGGCAGCTCCTCTCTTTAGGCTTACCAAAACATCATGGTAACTCTTTTGCCTTCAAACATAAACAAGACTCATTTTTTTTGTAGTGGTGAGGGCTGAGAGAAGTTGGTTAAGGCCCAACTTCTGTGAAATTTATGTTTCTCAGAGTTGAGAGGTCTGTAGCATCCTCTGTTTTCTGATTAATCCTATATGATGATCCTGATCTTTAAATACAGCTCCCAATAGCAACAAGGATTTGATAGCAGGGTAGAAGCTGTAACAATGCTATAAAAATTCAGTTCAGGTTTGGGTACTCACCCTATTTTACAAGCTTTTGAGGATAGATTTAAATGGTAATGTGCTTTTACTCTTTCCTTTGGTGACATACATCTATCTGTTCCCTGTGATTAAGACCTTTTTGTTACCACATTTAAATAATTTGACTCAATTACCTAATCCCTATGTAAGCCATACAGACACAATGTCTCTTTATCCTTCCATGGTGGCCAGATCACACACAGGGTTTCAAGTCTGCTATTGCTGGTCAAGCTAATGGGTCTAACATTTAGACTTACTTCTCTGGAGTAGGTTCTCATATTGTTACATCCAGAATTTCTGGGGTTTGTTCCTATGTAAGTGTTGACCAGGAGCCCGTGTTAAATTTTCTGTGTCCTTTTTGAAACCACTTCGTAAGCATTCAGCTTTTGTTAGGTGGTTGATGAGTTTTCACTGTAACTTGCAGATTCTCTGGTAGGCCTTCTATATTCTGTATAAATAGCTTTGAATGACAAGAGTCGAGTTCTGGTCTTCAGAGAATCTTCTCATCTTTCTCCCATAAGTGTGTTTAATACAGCATTACATACTGGCAATGATGTCTTTAGAGCTGTACGTGGCTACTAGGATTACACTGCTTGTATTGCATGTCTTTTCCCTTCTAATCGTGTTGTGGGGGAATCTTACCACATGTTTCTGTTTGGTAGGTAAAATTACTGCTCTTTCCACCCACTCTTTATGATGGCCAGTTGCCTGGGCCCAGTTTTACCTGTCTTTTCTTCTTATGGCTTTATGAACTGACGACTTTGCCGTGCTGCTATGACACCAAGCACAGCTTCCCACTGTGTTGAGGTGGGAAGAGATGATAAATCATTGGGAAGAGGTCATGCCTGACTGAAGTGTAATGTCATTGCAGAAGTGTCTCTTTCTATTTGCTCTGGAAGATAAATTAACTTTTGACTTTTTTTAATACATCCAGTTACTGTAGGACAATGTAGAGAAATGAGTATGAAGTATTTACTGAGTGAAGTTCTTTCCTGGAGCACAAAATCTGTAGCATATTTGTTGGCTTGAGCTGTGGAATGTGCCACTGTGATTTTTTTGTTCTTGAGAAATAAATAACAACGGAGTAAATTTGTATCATTGGTTTGTTCTTTTTAAGCCCTTCCTTTGTAAATGTTTACTGCTTATATCATAAAGTGTGACTTTTTTAAAAAAAAACTTTTTTTCCCATCTTATTGTTTGTTGAGTTATCTTGTCTTCCTCGCCATACTGTATGACTGGACTTGGGATCAGGAAGAGAATGCTGTGGTCAGCCCATGGTAAACATTAAAATGTGGTGTTCACTGTAATTGTTCACAATATGTTTAGTCCATAGAGGAAGAGAATTCAAGGACTTTTGATAAATGAAACATATATGTTAACTTTTCAGAAGTAAGTTAAATTTCTAATGTCATGCAAAAAGTAAGATATGGAGGTCCACAGTAAGAACTACCATGTAGTCTTGACTTTGTCCAGTAGTGAGAATGTGTAGTAAACAAAATATATGGTCGGGTGTGATGGTGTTTGTAATTTTATAATTGAAGTTTTTAAGAAGACATTCGCTTTTAATAGTAAATTTCTCATTATGCCTCTGTAGAATAGTTAAAATTTTTTGGAAGTGTAGATGCTTTCAGTGTGTATTTCCAAATGCAGGGTAAAAGGTTTTTATGGAGCTGAAATACATTTTTTTTAATATATCTCTTCATCTGTTTCAAAAACATTAACAAGCTTTCAGGTATATGAACAGTTCTTTTTGCTTGCTTGAAAGCTTATCTATATTTTCCAGTTTTACCACTTGTGTCCTTTCAGAAGTCTTTTTATTTTTTTGGAGGGAATAGTTACAGTTCCTTCTAATGTAATTTTAAAAAATTTGCCCCTGGGTTTTATTGCGACTTGATATTTGAGGTTTTGTTTAAATCATTCTCAATACTGAACAGAACATAGACACCGAAACAACTATTCCTAGCTATATTGTTTGGACCATTTTTTCCTGTGTTTTGGTAGAGTTTTTCATACTTATGTAAGACTGTTAGGCACTCATCATAATTAGGTTAGCTACAGTTAATTTTGACTGTTGGTGTGATTCCACAGCTGTTGAAAAGCTCGAATCTGGTAGCAGTGGTAGTTATTTTGCTTTATTAAAATAATATACTTTCAGTATAGGTTATTGTTTTTACCTAGTGACAGTTCTGGTTGCATCAGGCATAAGCTGCTTTTAAGTTTCCTGGACTTGTAAAGGTAACAGTCTGCTGCATTCCTTGCCGCTTCTGCAACGCAGACACTGTAAAACTAATTGTCTAATCCCAAATAATAAAGAAGTAACTTCAGGTAACTTGCATATAACAACAAGTCTTTTACTTTGATTGCACTTTTAGCAGTGGGTGGTCATGCTTTTCACATAGGGGTATGTTACTTGCTTTCAGGTTATCAGTAATCCTATTGGAGCTTTTCCAAGTGCAAGTTTAAGTTTCTCTCAGGCACTGACTGCTCTGTGCAGTCCCAGGTATCGGAAGCGTGAGTATTTTCAGTCTCTTCTGTTACTTACAGGAGTTGCCTTCAATGGATGAACACACTGAATGTATGAGTGGAGGGAGGCGGACTGTGAGCTTTATTTAGAGCTTCCTCTTAGAAGTGAGGTGCATGTCATACTTTGCCCTTGCAGAGTTTGGCTCTAGGATTTTTGTTGCACAGTGCTGCACGTTTTGCAATCACTAAAATGTGTTACTTTCCCCTTGTGGCTGAACTACATATGGGGTTTGAGGTGTATTTCTGACTGATTCTATAAAAATGTTTGTTAGAGATGCAGGCATGCATAATGATGCAGCGTTGATGGTCTCTGGCTCTAGGAAGAGAGCAGTAGAAATGAATTCAGTTTGAAAAGCAAATGCTAACTTAGATTTTGGAATACTCCAGCTTTCTGATTCAATTTTGGGTTATGTTTGCATATTCTTCTATACTTTTATGAACTCAACTTCATTTTGACATTTTAATAGGCTAGGAATTTAGGTGGTGATGAATGACATGAATATAAATCACAGCGTAATGATTTTTAAGTTACAATAAGCTTTCATCAAACACAGAGAATAATTAAAATATTACTTAAACTTTTCTTGTTGGTTTAAGCTTTTAGAACTTTGTTAAAATAAGGGAAAAATAAAGGATTTAAACTTGTATGAGAAGAAGGGCTTCTGACTTCTAACCAGCAGCAACAGTTGGTATCTCTGAAATATATTAAGTAATGGTAAATACTCTTCCTAAACATAATATTGTAAAGTAAGGGAAATGAAAAAAGTATTCCAAGCAACAAAACACACTTTGACAGAGTGAGTCATGAAAGGCAAATGGTACTATTGGAAAAGATCTATAAAAGGTGCTGGTAAAAATTTTCTGTGTGATGCAAGAAGCTAGTCTTTCTAGGCAGCTACTGTCAGCTTCAGACAAAGTAAAGAAAACCATGAAAGGTATGTCTCTGCCATTTATTCAAGCAACAAACAAAGTGAGAAGGGGGAAAGAGAAAGAAAAGATTGGCCAAGACATCTCAGTCTTTTGGCAGTGGATATTCACCACACGATTGGAATCCACCACAATCTTAAATCCTGTTGCTAAAAAAAATTTCAACAACCACTAAACCCCAGTGCTGTTTGAAAGAGATATTTGACTTAATCTACTTTTGCTCCTCCGTACCGTAACTGATTGGAATTCATACTGAACACAGAAGACTTTGATCTGTAAAAGTGTATAGCAAAGTATATATAAGCAAAGAGGAACTTTCAGAAGCAATTTTGAAAGATTTTAAAGATGCTGCCTGCAAAGTTGTTCTAAAGGACTCCAAGGAACTGCTGACTAAATGTGCAAAAATATGTCAAATTATGTTCAGTTTTACGAAACTAAAATATATATATATATATATATATATATGTAAGAAGACATTGAACTATTCCTGCAACTTGTTTACAGGTTGTCATCTCATAGGAAAGATGTGAATGTCATTACCAGGAACTGAATTACCAGCTGCACGTTGAATTTTTAGGGAACTCTTAAGTGTTAACTTAAGGATCTCTTACTTGAGTTGTAACTTCAGTTCCAGTTTCAGCATTGTGTACGCGTAAATTAGATTGTTTTTCTCTGAAGGCATTATCTTTCTTTTGTCTATGTTGAAGCTCATCTGCCACCTTTTTGTGTAGTCGCTTATTTTTGAAAGGCCCTTTTGAAGTCATGGCATCTGACTTCCTGACAAAGCTTTCTTGCCAGAGGATCACACTCAAAATTAGTGTAGTTCAGAGTATAACTGAACACCAGACTGGAAGATGACACGTAAGTTTCTAGCTAATGTTTTGGAAGGCCTGTATCATAAAAGAAAACAGTGCTTTGGGTTCCCAGTCCCTTCCTCCATTAACACTTGTTTGCATATAATCTTCTTGTGCAGAGGTTTGAAGTATTTCACACTTTGGATGGTTCTGATTGTGAATTTATCTTGCACCTCGTTTTAGTTTATTGTCCTGGTACTGTGTTCGTTCTCATTGCACATGTGCTACCTCACTTCCAAGCTCCCATCTGGAGTGAACCAGATGACCTGCCTCCTACAGGCAATCTAAACTTCCTGGACTGGTTCTTGAGGAGACACGTGAACTGCATCATGTTGGCTATCGCTGCTTGGACAGTCCTGTGTTTTAGTGAGAGTCACAGTTTTGTCTTTTCATGCATGTCCCTGGGCATGCAGCACGTGCTCCTGGTCATGCTCTAAAGGTATCCTAGTGGGAATCTGCAATGCAGTTTTCTTACTTTTGTGTAGGTCGAGGTGAATAGCCTTAAAAAAAAATTAAGAGGTCTTAGCGCTCTAGACAGGCACTTGGGACCACAGGGATGCACCTCTACAAGCATTTCAGAATGGCTTTGGACACGTATCTTCTGATTGTCCCTTACATCCTTGTGCTGTGCTTTAATTTGCTTTGAAAGTGCCCTTGGAGCACACTAAATTCCTTTCGGATGAAATTTAGCTGGCGGGTGCACTCTGGATATGTACATGATGTGCTCCGACAAGGGGTGTTCAGTCTGTGGCACTAGACCACCCCCAGTCCCCTCCGAAACACGTGGTAAGAATGTCTGATCCCCTGCATGAGCTGCTTTGCTCTGCGGATCTGCTCCTATTGCACTGTGTGACTTGCTACCACGGGCACAGCTGAGGGACCTGGGTTGAGCCCTAAGTGCTGTAGAGGTGAGCTATGAGCCATGAAAGGTGCCGTGCCAGGGCTGTTGTGGACATGAACCAACCCGTACCAGTTGTCTTTGGGTTTCTGTCCACGGTGTGGTCTGGAAAAAAAGGCATGGAGGTGATCTCCAGGACTTGAGGTTTTTCTGTTACAGCCTAGTACTGCCTGCTGCCTGAAAATGCGAAGGCTGGTCATGGGTTATGCCATGTTCCAGTAAGACCGTGACACAATCTAACCTGACCGCTAGTGATGGATCCTTGTAGGAGTTGCCTTTGCTCCTCATCAAAAAACCGAAGACTGTAGTGGTACTCCAACGACAAAGCCAGCACAACTGAATAAAAGGATTTTAGGTCATGGAGCAATTGGCTGTCTCATTAACATCAATTTTGGAATTGATTACAGCTCATCCTGCTTGATTTTGCACCAAAACAAGGGGAAAAAACTCAAATCTAATGGAAGCATTCTAGGATCATAAAATGCCTCGACTGAAAAGAGCAGCAAACAGTGGAGGGCAGATGTCGAGTGCTTCTTGCGTGTCCCAAAGTGGTGTCCTAGAGGTGGAGTGGGTAAACGCGGTGCTGAGTCCTGGAGCTGGGTGCCGAGTGATCTGAGCTGAGCTTGGCCCAGCCGGGGCATCAGCTGGGGAGAGGCTTTCTGCAGCGCTACCAGTATCGACCCATTATGAAGGTCAGCCGTAAGTGTAGCTGAATTTCAGTAAAATGTTTCGTAGAGTCTGAAAAGTGGTTCAGATGAAGTTTTATACAAGAACAGATATGTATTTAGGACAGGTGATAATAGTGTACCTAATAATTTTTACCTAATAATATGCCTTCTGGGATCAGTTTTGGGACTGGCCGGCTGGTTTTCCCTGTCCGTTACAGTTATTCATTCCTGCTCGTAACACAGAAAGTAACATTGTTCTCGGGAAACTTTATTACTATGCTAGAGTGGGAGTATCCTTTCTGTGGAGATGTGTATCTTGCAGGAAGGTTAGGAAGTACAGAATGAAACAATTGACATAAAACATGGCACAAAGTAAATGTGCTTTTGCACATAAGATTGGGAGATCATAAACTGTAAATGACAGGAGAGAAACCTTGATATTCTGGTTAATCACAAAAAAAGTGTGGACTGTCAGTGTAAAATGTCGAGGAGAAAAGTGAGTGCAATTTCAGAATTACTGTTACTTGGCAGTGGGTGCTCCTGTGGAAAGGAGCCTCGAGCTCCTGTGGGATATTTCTCCTTGTCGTGATTGACAGTGTTGGAAGAGGAGATACTCCTGAAAGACTGAAACAGGTAGAGATTGGGTCGCTGTTCTTGTGCAGGTGTGTTTGTACAAGCTATAAAAGAAAGCACAGAGTACTAAATAACTGTGAACACGTGTGATCTGTAAAAAGTTGTATATGTTGACAATAAGGTGCTAGTACTCCTTTTCTGGGGTGAAAAGGAGTCGCAGATCACTTAATAAGATAAAGGTGAAATGTGTTCAGTTTATTGAAAGGTTTCTAGAGGACCTATGGTACCATGTATTAGATATGATTGGACAGGTGCTGCCTTCCAAATATCTTCTTCTGTGGCTAAATTATATGTGGAGAATTTATCTGCTCTTAAAAATGGCATAGGATGACTGGCATGATACAGCTGAGATAACTTGCTAATAAATATCTAAATATCAACTCATCTGTTGGCCATTGTGATGTGATACTTCTTTACGAATTGAGCTGCTTTAGAAACAAGCCTCCTCTCTCACTCTGACACTGACACCTACAGAGGCAATATGTAGCTGTAGCTTCCAAATGCTATGGTGGTGAGATACTCTTGACAGCCATTTGTGAAGCCAATGGGGTAACTGCTATTGATTTCACTGGCAATTTAAGCTTCTGAAAGCCAGTAAAGGAAAGATATTTTAGGAGGAGCTCACTAATGTGAAATAATGCCCTTTGAAATGTGCTTAAAAGAGTGTTAGCTCCCCACTCCAAAAAGAAACTGGACCTACCTTGAAGGGAAGTAAAGTACCAAAGTGTTCCTCTAACTGGGGAAACCACAGGAAACTTGTTTTGAATGTAAAGGGAAATTTCAGAGAACTGCATGCAAAATGAAAGGTCAGCAGAAAAACCGGATGAATCACAATGTGAAAAGATGGGAGATCTGAGAATTATTAGAAAAGCAAAAAAAAGCAAAAACCATGACAGCAGTGCTGGGATGCAGCTCTAGGTGCACTGCTTTAGAGAAGGTGCATTGGTGTGGACAGCTGACAGGTTCAGCTAGACGGAGCGCAGCAAATTATAATTTAGTGGTTCGGGGTGAATATAAGTTGCTTGTGCTCTTTTTGCTGTACGAGAGACATTAAATGTATCTGTAATTTGAGGCTAAATGTTGTACACAGTTCAGTGGTATGTCGATGTGTTGGTATTTTTCCCCCTCCTTGTTTGTTAGTGGACTGTAAGTAAGATCTGTGAACTTTGTTTTTGTGAAGCAGTATCTTTGATTAGGTTTTGCACAGAAATTAGGTACATGCCTTAGATGGGAATTCTTCTGAGTTTGGTAGCTTTCTGGATGGGGGAAAGAGTAGGTTAAGTTGGATTTTAATTCAAAGCTGAATCATACATCAGATATGGAAAACTTGATCTGGGTAATGTTAGTTTGTGTTCTCAAAATCACTGTCTGTTACATTGTAGAGGTTTACACAGATCATAAAATGTGGTTGTAACGTGCTTGTCATTTGAAGGACTTGGGTTTTGCTGTTATAATTTAGAGAACAAAACAAAATGAGTTGGTAGGTAGGGATCATTTGCAAAAATAATTATTAAAATGTATCTTTAAATAAAATTATGTATTTTTTAATATTTAAGAACTTGCTTTAGAAATATGGCAGATATTGTGTATGTTTAGTGACTCGTTTGACAGTGTGATAGCACTATAATTGAGATAACAGACAAAACAATAAGAAAGGCTGGCAAAACCAAAAGAAATCCTAAGATTAAGTAAAACAAAACTGAAGTGTAACTGTGGTAGATATAAAGGAAATAAAAGGCTACTTATTTGTGGATAAATTAACCTTTTAAACAACATAAAATCAAACATGTTTAGTGTTGTGGAGAAAGAAACATCTGTCACTAGTAACTGCCCGTTTTTCTGTAGGGGATTAGCAGCAGGACGGTCTGTGTAGTGCAGGGAGGACCATGACAAGCACTGATCACCTGAATAGAGAGGTGGAGACACCAAGCCTGGAATTCTCTTTTTCCTTGGGATTTCTTCCTTGAGTTTGGTATAGGCATTGTTCAGTGAGTAGAGAACTATTTTTCACCTCCCTGAGCTCTGTGAGAGCAGGAAAGCCCTTCCACTAGAGCTGCCAGGACTGGTACTTGTAGCACAGGAGATAATTTTCTGAAGCATCATAATTCTGATAAATGTGACTTCTGGATTTGCAGTCTCATGCTCTGCTAAACATTTATTTTTATGTGTTACTTGGGGTTTATATTATTTTTAAAAGAGAGTGGAGAAAATTGAAAATTTTCACAATTTTAATTTTTGAATATCAAGTGGCAGAGGGTGAACGTCTATCCTCTCTAGGTGTCTCTAGATGAGATAATGTTAATGTTAGTTTGTTGTGAACGTGATTAGGAAAATCATGGCTGTTTCACAAGTGTGTATTATAACCTTTTACGGGATGTGTAACTTCTGTTGCAGTAGTCATCGTCAGCAGGACTGTAGCAGATGTTAAGTTGTAGTATATTTTTACATTCATCTGTGAAACATCTACTGTTGATGCAATTAGAAAAGCTAAGTGCTTATCTGAAGGACCACTGCCTGAGCTAATGTAACACATTTGTGCTCCTAAAGAAGTTCAGGGGATGTAACATAAGCTGTGAGTTTCCTTTCCTGAATGCTGGGTCCGTTAACATTGCCATAGTCTGGTCTTGCTAAAAATAGTTGCCTGGGTTTGAGCTGATAAGGTTTAAACAACTGTATGATGGTCATAGTGTAATGCTGCTGGGGAGGGTCCCGTTCCTGGTTTTGGGGGAAGAATGAGAGGGTCATGGTGGAAATTATGAACCGTTTTTCTCCATACCTTGATCCAGAGCCTGTGTGTCAGTTTTTAATTATTACAGCTCAAAGGTATTTGTAAGACTTCACAAAACTTTTTCATGAGAAGTGTGATTAGAGTGTATTTTGGGGCAAGTGCACTTTAACTATGTGGATGGGTGTAGAAGGCTGTGGTCTTTTTCCAGCCTTGTTTCTTGAGTCACTTGGGAAAGCGCAAAGGGGTTTGAGTCACATTGTCAGCTGGTGCTGTAGTTTAGAAAACACAAACCCATATTTGTCACTGATAACTTATGTTTTGGAAAAGTATTAGGAAGATGAGGAGGCCATGGTTTTAGTACTGTTACTGATCACTGCTTCAAAATTGTGGTGGTTTGGAGATGTTTTGCAGGTAGAAAATGTTGAATTTGTTTAGAGGTAAGGATCTAAGTACAGCTTGGTATTTGTGATCAGTTGGCACTGCTACCCAGGTTGAGGGTTAGTTAAAATGTTTGATTTAGCCCTGGTAATTTGCTTTTGCTGCTGCTTCCTCTGCACCAATAGCTACCCTAAGAGCTCTTACAATAGAGGGATTTTATCTGATATTTCTGCAGAAGTTTACGCTTGCTTGTTTCTTTTTGTCAGATTATAATCAGATGACTAGGAAGAGAGAGAATGGAAAGTTGATATTCTTCATTTGTATTGATTAGGGTGAGAATATTGTAAAACGTGTATTTAAGGTAATTATAAAGTGTTGGCTTCACATACATTCATGTTGTATTGCTGTATTTGCAGCACTATTTTCTGCATGGTCTAGCCAGTAGGAGATAAGCCAGATGCCTACATGACAGAATATATTTACATAAATAATAGCCTTTTCAAATAACTTCTCCATTTATTTTGAGCCCTGTAGCAATGGAATGACTTCCCAGAAAAGTTTTGCCTGTGATGTGAATTCTAATCATGTGAGGAGAGCCACTAGAAATTAGAGAAATGCCAAATGAAGAGTGAGTGTATCAGCACTATAGCTCTACTTTTGTTTTTTGACTTTGAGATTTGTGTGAAGATAGTCTTCCTTGAACCACTTGCTCCTTTTTCAGTTTGTCATAATGCATGTTTGTGTTTAATTGGACCTGTTTACGTTTCAGATTTTGATACCAACTCTAGAAGATGCACCACAAATCAGGGATGTTGCCTTCAACTGCTCTCTGCAGATTGATTTAGCTCTCATGCTTTAGCATTTGCAGCTTGGTCTTGCTTTATATGCTAGACGAGGTTTATGCCAGCCTAATTGGTTGCTGGCATTCCTGAATTTCACAGCTGCTGTATTCAGCTGTGTACTAGAAAAATATAATGGAATACTGTTTGTGGAGAGCAAGAGGCAATTGTAAAGATGTAAATGTGCTTTCTGGCACTTCAATAACGTGTAAACTTTTAGTAACACAAAGAATTTTTAGGAACAAGTTTTATGGGTACATTGGAGTTTAAACATTATAGTATACATTTTCTATTTAAGCTGAGAATATCTGGAAGATGGATATAACTTTTATGTTTGTTAGTATTTTTTTTTATATTATTCATTCCTGACTTTCTTGGCAAGGGAATGGATGAAATTTGGCACAGAGATGGAAGATTTATTGTGATTCTTTTGTTACAGCATGCTGGCTTAGTGTGTTTGTTGGAGTGTTCAGTATTTTCTATTCATTCATCAGCCTCCTTTGATCTCCTTTCTCTTGTTACAGCAAAGATCAAACCTTTTTAAATTATTGTTCTTTGTTTAAAGTAAGAGGGCACGGGAGCAGCTAATAGGACTTATATGATGGCTCTGTGACTAATACAATGTCACAGGTTTGTGAATAGTGCTTTTCTTAAAAATGTATAAAATTTGTTAACATACTAAAGATTGTTATATTGTTGTATACAATATGTTTTGCTAAACTTAAATTTTTCGTATGTTGTTTTTCCTCTTGATTCTGGATTGACAGCTAAGACAAGCTGTAAATCAGTAGCAGAAGATTATTCCAATGTAAGCTTGAGGAGTCTTCCAATTTCCACAGGTTTTGTATCCTTGCAGTCCCAATGTGCTCTTTGTAGAAGTGGCAGGAGTGGCATTGCTACAGGAAGACAGTGGCTTCTGTTGCTCATTGGCTGATGGACCAGATAGGTAATTGAGACAGTTCTACAACAGGGTATTCTTGCACAGGTTTAATTCTCTAGAGGTTATTAAATACAGAAAAATTAATGGAGAGGTGTATTGAGGACTTTGCACAAAGAAAACACCCACAAAAACACTCTGCCAAGGAATTATGTACAAGAGCATCACTCTTGATGAGTCTGCTACAGCCCAGCCACTAGCAGAATTTGGTCAGGGTCCTGTGGGCAGAACATGTTCCTGCATAACCTCCTTTGAGTGAGGGGAAAGGGAGGAATGCCTGAGCATGGAGGGGAGGGCATGGCAGTGGTCCATGCCCACATATCTCCTGGCAGCAGCTCGGTGGGGGAATTCAGACCAGACTGTCCCTGCAGAGCTCACAGCTGGGGTTCCCAAGAGAGTGGTGCTTAGGGGGCACAAATGGAAGGGTTTGTTCAGACAAAACACAAGTCAGGGAAATGAAAACTAGCTAGAGGAAAGGAACCTGCTGAAGCAAAGGGGGAGGCTTTATATTAAAAACTACTTAACCTTCTTTAGTGATGGAGTGAATCTTATGCTTTGGGCAAGGACAAGTGCAGAGGTTGTAGACGCGTATGTAATGTTTGTTGCCATTGAGGTGAGCACCGCTGATGTGAAAGCAGTGCTGCCCAGGGCTGCCAGCTGCTCTGCGAGTCCCCTGAGTGCTACGCTCTGCCTGAATTTCGGTTAGTCTTTCCTCTGCACATTAGAGTACACAGATTTGCTGTGCCTTCCATGATGCTTCTCTGTAGTCTCTCTTGCTTAATTTTACGTAGGTGTAAATCTTTAGATGCCCGTGCAATAAAATAAATGTTAACAGTGCACATTTGTTACTTGTGCCGTTAGCTGAGACAACTTGGGATATCAGTCAAGGGTTTTCTTCCTTTTTGTCCCTCAGCAGGCCATAAGAGACTTAGACTGTATGAAGACATCAGCTTTTGAAAACTGTCAAATTGTGACTGAAATGGCTAAAACAGAAGTTTGAAACAAATCTGTGGGGGAGAAAATTGCAGTAGATTTTTGGGGCTGGAAGCTTTAGGAAAGGAGAAGAGAAGGTGCAAAGTGGAGGAGACCCAGAGCAGAGTAGATGTGTAAGGACCACGCTGTGTTTCGCCCCTAAGCAGCTGCCCAGCAGCAGCAGCATTGTATGCACAGACTGCTCCAGGATGGTCACTTGTGCTTTGGGAGCTGCACGTGGCCCTTGGGCACCTGGAGGGTGGCTCAGGGTGGGTGAAGTGAGGGATTGCTTGTGCATGCTATGGTTCATTAAAGGAGGATGTTAGAGGAGCAGCTGCATTGGGCTTGTGTTCTTCAGAAACCCCAATTCTTGGTACTCTTAGGGCAAAGGGTGGATGTGAAATCAATGTGACACCTGGGTCTTGATCCTTTTGTATCAGTGCATGGTTGCTCTGCTCTTCCAATTGCTCCCGGATAACATGTGTAGGAAGTAGGACATAAAAAAATCGGGGTACACTGCATTTTTATGAAGAAATATCCTTATTCCTACTGAAAGTTTACAGATGTTGTACTTTATGGGGGCCTGCTGGCTTTGGGTCTTTCACTGGAGAAGTCAAAGCAACAGCACCTTAACTCCATGTCAGCAGTCTGTGTTAGCAGTTGTTTTTAAAATGATAATTGGTATTATTGTTACAGGCAATTTACTTTTAGTTGGGTTACCAACTGATTTGATGCCCATAAGAAGTGGATCTTAGAATCCAATTTCAGGGGGCTTCACTCTTGTGTTGGGACATGTAATGTTGTATCAGCCTAGAAGGGGGACAAACAAGACTTTGTGGAGTGCACCTCAGGAGACTTTACTGCCTGTGGGAGACTTGTGGTATTGAAGTTTTCTTCTCTCAGAAAAGAGGGTCTAAGTGGTGTGGCTTTCATGTGGTGTTTTGTTTACTTACCGCTCAGTTTTCTGTTCATTGAGTTTTTCGTTTGCACACTGACTGTCTCCTTAGAGCCTTTGCTGGTGGATCAGGTCTGAGCCACTTCACAGTGTATGGCCGGGAATCGTCTTCTGTCTATCACCTCGTCTTTTTCAGCCCTCTTCTTCCTGCCTCTCTCTGCATGTCTCAGTATGGGGATCAAAATAACTTCTGTAAAATGTTTCCACCAGTTAATAAGTGATCATTTGCGTTTGCTTTCTAGGCCGAATTCACCAAGCTATGGTAACATCCCTAAATGAAGATAATGAAAGTGTAACTGTTGAATGGATTGAAAATGGAGATACTAAAGGCAAAGAGGTAAATTTAATTATTTTAGAACTTTAGTCTTTTAAAAAATGTGTCCTCTACGTGGATATCACTTTGGAATTTGCACTGGAAGCAAAAAGAAGATACAGATCTTAACTTGATTATTCTTTGATTACAGACTGTTTTGCCGGAGAGCTGTTGGGCAAATGCTGGCTTCTGTTATATTAAGTTTGACTTCCTGAGCTCTGTGTCATAGCTTTTAAATAGTTCTTTTCATCTATTCATTTTGAACCAGATTACAAAGGCTGACCTTGTTATGCTCTTTTTACAAGTAGAAAAATCAAATTTTTGAGAGGGAGAATGACTTGCAATTCAGACAGGAAAGTAGTGGGAGAGCTAGATTAGAAATAATTCTATGTTTGTATTATTGAGGAATTGAACTACTGGTTTGTTTGCTTATTGATTTATTTTTGCCAATAACTTTTCAGCCTTACTTTCCTTGAGAAACTGTGTCTTTGTGTGTAATGCTTTGCTATGCCCTCTTGCTTTAAATTTTGGACAGTGTTAGCCAGTTCAGCTGAGGTTTGGAGAAGCATCTCAGAAATAATTACACTTCACGAGTTTTGTGAAAACACAGGAAAAAGAAGGAGCGGGAGTGTGCTGGGCTCATGCCTTGGATGCACAGAGTCCATACAGTACTGAGGTCTTTGAAAGGTCCAGCCAGGGGAAATGGCAGTCTGTAGAGACCAGGGCTATTTAAGATTTTTAGGAAACCAAGTTTCAATAGATCTGAAACCAGCTATTTTTAGGATACTGCCCCTCTTCCCCTTCAATTTTATGTCGTTTTGAATGAGGAACACTTACAAGAAAAGAATAGCATGATAAATTTAATGTAGTTTCAGATGTGCTTGTATTTTTTAGGTGGTTGTAATTCCTCTGTTTCTTTTACACTGTCTGGGAAATTTCAAATAATTGAGATATCTTTCTGTGTTACAGAGTGTCTTTCATATTCTGCAGTAATTGTCAAATCAATACAATAATACTGACTACTTCTGTTTTAATTTAATCACTTTACAAAATTATTTATATCTGTTGGTCATTTTTCACACACCTTTCTGAAGGGTCTGTTTTTAACTCATACAAAGACCAAAGCTTATGATGTTTCTGTTGAACATAAGATAATTCAGGTTATAGAATTAAGAAATTGCAGGGTAAAAGCACTAAATGTATTTATTGTTTATTCTCAAACATAACAGGAGAGATGGAGAGGATGAATATTGTTCTAAAACTCATAAATGTGTTTTATATTATTTTCCACAGATTGACTTGGAGAGCATATTTTCACTTAATCCAGATCTTGGTCCTGATGAAGATATTGAACCTAGTCCAGAGACACCACCACCACCTACTTCATCTGCCAAAGTAAACAAAATCGTGAAGGTTGGTAATACCTGTGCAACATGTTAATGTTAAACTTACAGTACTCCTGTACATGTTGTTATGCTTGAATTTTTAACTTTAACTTTTGTGTCTGTGGGGCTGCTTGGTAACTGTGTTCCTTTCTTTTTCCTATGGTGAATAGGGGTTTATAAAAAATTTTTAAGAACCAGTTTGGAGGAGAGGGAGTTAGGGACTATTATTTACATAACCAAATATATCTCAAGGAAAAATATAGAAAAAGTTTTGGAGGTTGTTTTGAAACAGTACATATAGTTCAAGCAATGTTCACCGTAGGCTCTTCAGGGAGGGATTTGGCAGCAATCACCTGTCTGTATTGCTGATGTTGTGTTACTTTCATTCACTGGAAGGAGGTGGGGCTGCAGTTTCTGTTTTCGATAATAGGGTGGTCAAATGACAGAGATTTCTTTCTTTATAGAGTCGACGAACTGTGGTGCCTATTAAGAATGACACCCCTGCCAGAGATAACAGAGGTAAATGTTATCTCTTTCCCTTTCAAGGAAGTAAAAATATGGGAATATTTTAACCTCCTGCTCATCTAACATTCCTTAGTAGTTCTGCATTTCTAATTCGGTATGTATGCATGTAACATGTAAAAGACATGGTACTTCATTCCTAGGATTATTCCTGTGTATGTTTAGAATTCATACTGTACAAATAGTATTTATATGGAAGTTTAAGCAGTGTAGCATTAGTAAAGTTAAGCTAAATGAACTGAAGATGCAAAAATTTGAAGTTAATTAATTGTGCTACGTTAAGTCATGTGTGGACTTTTCCAAGTTACTTAATTGAGTGTTTTGATATACACTAAGTAGTGCACTTAAAATTCTTACACTTACAGTTTTTTAGCTTAGTTTTATAACAGTCTCTGTGTAAAGATTCAGTCAAAGACTACTTAAGTCCTACAGGTCATTTGTCACTCTACAGTTAATCGTGATAAATCTACAAAAAATGCCAAAATAGCACAAGAGGATAGGTGAAAAGTGTGTATTGGATTAGTATAGATGTAATACATCTGTAACATGAGAAAGAATAGTTACTGCTTATTGTTTTCATTTTCTCTCCTGGGTTAACTAACTTGTACTGATGATGGTGATGATTGTTCTTTCAAACATTGATCTAGTGTCATTAATTCAGACTATATTCCAGTCTGTCTGTTTAAACCTGAAAAAAACCTGGGCTTGTGTATCTTTGCAAATGTTCAGACTCTTCTGGTGGACAACTGGGACTAGTTGCTTTCTTCTGCCATTAGCCTCTGGGGGTATTAAATAACTCAGAAATCTCATGAGGAGGGGATTTTTTTTTCAAACTAATGTGGTTTAAATTTGAGACATCTTATTGATGGGCTCTTTTCATATCCATACATGTTGTCATTTGTAGTAAATGGTCTGTTTGGTACAGAATAACCTTGTAACTTGTATTTTAATAGATCCCACGCATCTTACACTATTCACAGTTGGCCTAAGTATTTGCTCTTTGTTGACCTTGTAATTAAGCTATCAGCACACTGCCTTGTTTAGTGTAGTCAATGTGTGCTATAAACTAGATCTCTGTCATATTTGGAATGATCTGAGCATTTGTCTTGTCTATCCCATCCAATACCTGTTTCCATAGTTGTCTCCATGTTGCACAGTGAGCTGTCCTTCATTTGGAAAGTCATCTCTAGGCTGCTGATCAAAGATGATACCTTCACTTCTGTACTTTTCTGGCAGACTCCGTTAGGAATGTATGCAGGAAATGGCCCAGCTGAAGTAGAACTGCTTGAAGCAACACTTTGAAAAACAATTAAAAACATTCAGCTCTACCAAAGAGGCTTGCATGCTCACCACTCCCACTGCATTCAGTGGGAACAGACATCACTGCACCTTCAGAAACTGGCATCCTTAGCACATATAGAATTAATGCATAAGTTTAAACATATTGATTGTATCTTTATTTTTTTCAGTATAATGTCAAAAAAGTTTCTTTCTTCCACTCATAGGCTGAGCTGCACTTTGCTGCCTTTCATTTGTATCCCTCTGCTCCTCCAAAGATCATAGAATCAATGGGGTAGGCCATTTTGTAACATCTAGGGAATATGAAATGGCAAGGTTTCTTTTCTTACTATTTTTTTTTTTCGTATAATCACAATATAAGTAAAATTTCAGCGCTTTAAGCTTCAGGACTGCTTATCTCCTTCATTCTGTGCACATAAGTTGTATTAATTCTGTAGTAAGTATTTTAAAATATGCATATGCAGCATTGTTACTTAATAACTATGCTGTGTTGGTGTGTAACACTAGGATATAAAATACTGCATACCAAACGTCTTTATTAATGGACTTCGTACAGGTATGACTCCTCCTCACCCCCAATAAATTCTTGTGTCTGGAAAGGGGCCTTGTTTTGTCTTGTCATAGCAAAGCATCTCAGAATCAATTAGAAATGTTACTCTTCCATGTCCAGATGAGCTTTGTGCTTTTCCTTTGCAGTGGTTGGTTCTGCACGTGCGCGACCTACTCAGCTTCCTGAGCAGTCTTCCTCCTCTCAACAGAATGGTAGTGTTTCAGATATATCTCCAGTTCAAGCTGCAAAAAAGGAATTTGGACCCCCTTGTATGTAAACCGTGTATCAAGGATTCATTCATTCTGGGCGTTACATGTATATTCTCTTGGATTATGTTGTTTCCATAAAGGACAAATGGTCTACATGTGCAGTTGTCTGTAGGCTTCCTCGAGAAGCTTCTCCAGAGGGCTGTGGCTAAACAAGTGTTCACCTCTGTCATAGTAGTGCTAGTATTTGGAATTTGTTCTTCCTTTATCTTTTTTTTAACCATGATGGTGTTGGTTTTATTTTTTATTTGCCTGGGCTTTTTTTTAAATTCAAACCAAGAGATCACATGTATCTGTCCAAATATTTTTTGAGGGTCATTGTCCTTATGTTTTTGATCATTTAATTATTGTCCCATTCCCATTATTTTTCCAAATTAATTTATTTTATAAATTTTAGAAATTAAATTGCTGAAATTATTCTGTATTAATACTGATTTGCTGAAAAAATAGTTGACTACATAAATGTATTCTAATTATAGATAAATCAATATAATTAAAATGTTACTGTGTAAATACTAAATTCATGTAACACACTGGAAATATTTTAAAATTATATCATTTTCTTTAAGCACGTAGAAAATCTAATTGTGTAAAGGAGGTTGAAAAACTGCAAGAGAAACGTGAAAAAAGAAGGCTACAGCAGCAGGAACTCAGAGAAAAAAGAGCTCAGGTTAGTATTCTTAGCTTGAATGGAAAACATCTGTTAGCAAGAAAATAAGTTTGCAAAATCATCATGCTTTTTTCAATCTTTAATAATTTTTATGAACTGTAATAATCTTGAAATTAAGTGTTTTCATCCTGTATATAAGTTCAATAAATATTTTGGTGCATGGTTGCATTGCTCTCATAACTATTACTTTAGACAGTTTTCCCTCTCTTTTTCTTCTTACAGAAATAATTGCTTGCGATTGCTTATCTTGCCGTGTGTTCTTTAGAGATAAAGTACTGATGATAGCTATTTCTTCAGGAAAATATATTGTTGAAAATAATCAAACCTTTGGCTTTTAGATAGGGCTGTTATTCTACAGGAGGTACTACGACATTATGAAAAATCGTTCTTTGGGATTTTTGATGCTTTGTAGGAGCTCTATTTGAGGCTCAAGTTTGAACAGTACCTTTTTTTTTTCTTTGAACCTATCTATGCATTTATAATGTAGCTTTGCATCATGCAAGCTGTTTGGCAGCGAGTTGTTAGAAACTTGTGTGAAAGAAATGAAGTTGCTAATCCTGTGAGAAGAATCTCTTAATATTAAATGACTTTCTGTCACAGTTGTGTAAAAGCTTTTGCAAAACTAGTAGGGTAATCTTGTTGGCAGCCTTGTGTGTATCTGTTAGTCTCTCTAAAGAGAGACCATTCCGCTGCTGACATGAGAAGTACCACCACCAAGTAAATAATTCAGGCAATTTACTTCATGGTTTAACGATGTTCCTAAGTTGACCTAAAATCACCTATGCTGAATTAATGTTCTCTAATTTCCATCCATTTACACAAATGGAAAACATTACTTTGTCTATGAGGACCAAATCTTTCTTGCTTTATGTATTAAAATTCTTTGATGTGGTCCTATGCTTAAAATTCTCTTTTTATCTCTTTTGTGAAGGATCTCTTTGCTTCCAAGTCTTAAGCTTCTGTATCATAGAATCATAGAATAGTTTAGGCTGGAGTGGACCTTTAAGGGCCATCTGGTCCAACCCTCCTGCAAGCAGCAGGGACATCTCCAACTACATCAGGTTGCTCAGAGCCCCGTCCAACCTGGCCTTGAATGTTTCCAGGGATGGGGCATCCACCACCTCTCTGGGCAACCTGTTCCGGTGTTTCACCACCCTCATCGTAAAAAATGTCTGTCTTTTTTTCTGTATGAGGAAGCTTTTTTTTGTCTTGGTGACTTGTATGTATCCATGCTTCATGCTACTTTGTGTATTCTGCTGTTGTTATTGTTGTGAAAAGCAGCAATGGTTAGCCAAGCACTGTCTTTTAGTGGGCAACACTGGAACAGGTTGCCCAGAGAGGTGGTGGATGCCCCATCCCTGGAAACGTTCAAGGCCAGGCTGGATGAGGCTCTGAGCAACCTGATCTAGTCAGGGATGTCCCTGCTCCTTGCAGGGGGGTTGGACTAGATGACCTTTGAAGGTCCCTTCCAACCCTAACCATTCTATGATATTATGATTCTAAGACTTTTAAACAGGGTTTGAAAAATATTAGGCAAACACTTTTTCTATAATAAGCAATATCCTCTTTTGAATGTTAGAAGGAAACATTTCAATAGGAATACATTTTGTATGCACTCACTGTCAGCAGTTTTTTGTTCACTGTAATCAGGATGAACAACGTCAAGGTACAGTCAGCTTCTGATTACCAGGGCACAGTTTTATCTGAAGTGAGGATCGACTGTGTCACAGGTGCATAGGCATAAGCTGGCTCCATTCCAACTTGTTAAACCCAATGTAGTGCTTTCTGAGAGCACCTACGCTGTTTCCACAACCAGCTGTGATCCAGAAGGAGTTTTATATCATTTGTGGGGAGCCACGCAGAGCTTAATAGGGTCTGAGCACCAGAGCTGGCTGCGCATAGCATCAGCAGCATGTCGTGAAATGGCATAAAAGCTAACAGTCACAGGGAAAAGTGATGGGAAGGACATTTGAGTGATTCTGCAGAGAACCAGCACAGCTCATGGTAGGCTCAGGCTTTTCAAGGCTTGGAGGAACTCCATGCAGGGCCTCTTAAGTGTCCATTCACTGGTACTGATCGCTCTGTGTAGAGGGATGGGAGGCTGCCTGAACCTGGATCTTGCAACTATGTGTCCTTGAGATTACTTATGCTTTTTAGGTGGTCTAGGAATGTTAGAAGAGTTTCCAGTGCATCCAAGGAACTGTAGGAGTTAACTCAGGGCCAGTAGAAGAATCAACCTCCTTTAACCAACTTGGATCCAGCAGGTTGTGTTTAGAGCACTGTGCTTGCACTGTTCTCTGCACCTACGCCTTGTACCTGTGTAACGGGGTGTATCTATTTGTCTGTTGGGCTGCCTTATCTCAGTTTAAGAAACATTGACTGCTTATGCTGTCTGGTGTTATGTGGTTGTTCGGAGGTGTTTCTTCAATGCAAAGATTCTGGCAAATTTAGGAGTAATTTCTCTTTCTTGAGTAGACTGTTAACAAGTCTTCAATTAAAAAGGATTTTTTATTATATGGTGACCAAAAACATGAAAAAGAAGGCATATAATTGTTTTGCTTTACGATCAGTAAATGAGCTACGTCAGTCAGAATGGGAAAAGGCATTAAACTTGCACTTGAGACATTTCTGATGTTTTGAAGAAAGAATAAGATTTTGGGAATGTATATTTTTCCTATAAATAAATTACAGAAGGTACTGAAATTAGTCCATTTCAAGAAAAAAAAGTATTTTAGAAATTCTGTTGCTTACTTCCCTAGGATGTTGATGCTACAAACCCAAATTATGAAATTATGTGTATGATAAGAGATTTCAGGGGAAGTTTGGATTATAGACCACTGACAACTGCAGATCCTGTAAGTACCCCACAACATGGGAATTTTTTATCCTTCTATTTTTGCCATGTGTTTTCATTTTTTTTTCAATGTATACTTCAAGTAGTTTAATATATATTAGTATTCATTATAACATGAGTTTATTTTTTGCAGTAAATTGATGATATTGAAATAAATAGGTATTGAAAGTCCTAGATTACAAAATTATAGTTAATTATGTTACAGCATTTAAATATCTTTTGGTAAAATATCTATTGGTTAAATATCTATTGATAAAATAATACCAATGAGTACTAAGTAGTCACTCAGCCTCTGTATTGTGAATTTTTCTGCGATGCTAGGGGATGTGCACACAAAAGTATTAAGCTTACATATAAAGATTAATATTTGTTCTTTGAAGGTGATGAGGGGTTTTGATTTACAGAGAAGTCAGAGGAGCAGAATCCTTAAATTATGGAGATTATCAAATCTCTATGGAAATCAGAGATTGTGACAATTTCTGTCAATAGTGTATCTATTCTGTTAGAGCTGGATTTGCTTGCAGTTTTCCAAGGTGTATCTGGTACTCTACAGGATTATGTCACTGTCTGCAGGGAATTTTCTTAATGTGTGTTTCTCCCTTTTGGGATCTTGGCCATTGCACAGACACAAGGGGCTTTTACATGTTCAAGTGACTTTGTAAGAGAAGTAAAATATCGTATAACTGGAATTAAGTTGTAGTTCACTGTAAGGTTGTTTCCTTTGCAGATTGATGAGCATAGGATATGTGTTTGTGTACGAAAACGACCACTCAATAAAAAAGGTATGACCGTTTGAGATTTTGCTGAAATTTTTTTTCTGTAAAGCTGCTTCTGATAGTAATATTATTTGTATTAAAGAGATCCAGAAATACTGATTGAAGCTAAAACTCTATTATACTAGACAATATGTGTGACGGACCCAGAAAATTCATAGACTCCTCCTAAAGTAGTTTAGTAGTTTAACTGTCACCATTTTATGGATTTGGAACTGACGCACAAAGAGGCTGCAATTTTTTTCCAAGGTCATCTAGGATGTATTTAGTTGATCTGGGAATTGATTCTGCTGTAATTTCTTCAGTATTCTTACATTGTATTAGGATCACCATCCTTTTAAACTGTCCTTTAGGTGTTCTCCCGAGCAGATGACTACCCAGTTAAAACTTTCGTACGCATTTTCTGTACATGTAGTTTTATACTTTCAAGTGGTCTTGAGTCTGATATCAAGGGAGCAATTCAGGTGCTTAAATGCTGGTATCTTATGATGTTAGGTGCCCAAGCATGTCTGAGACATCTTTGCAGGGCTAGTAGATTACAGAAAAATTGGAGACTTGTATCCCCTGGAGTTGCTGCTCAGGACTTGACAAGATACCCTAGGGCATATGAAATACCACTAAAAACCGATTGGGTACTGGAATGACTCCCTAGTGACTTTTTAAATATATGATTAGTGTTATAACATATTTTTCTTGCTGCCTGCTCATCAGACTAGTCTATTTTCCAAAAAAAAAAGTATGTTCAGGATTTCAACTCCAGTTAAATCCCAATCTTCCCAGGAAGTTCTTTACTTTCAGTGGGAAATAACGCAAATGCTTCTGAATTGCAGCTTGTCTGAATCCAGTGCTTAAGTAAGCTGACTTTTGTTCTGAAATATGCTTCTTTCCTTCTCTTTCTATCATATTTTGTTTAGCTGAAGGACTCAAGGAGCATCGTTCTGACTCTGAAACAAAATGGGATCCATTTATTTTTGTACTGTCAGAACTACACATTGAGGATTATCTGAAGCATAACCAGAAGAAAATAGGAGAACTTTATGGGAAAGGGAAAACATGTGTTGATACCAGTATATAGTTAGTTTTTTTCTTATTTTTTTTTCATCCACATTACTGGTTTCCCTATTCTTATTTTTTTCTTCATTTTTACTTCTACTGTTTTCTTATTCTGTGTACTTTTCTTTTATTGATCTGAAAAGAGTGCATCATCTCAAAAATGGGTTAATTGAAACTATTTTGCACAACCTATTTAATAAGGACATTCAACATAAAAGTCTGATAGCAGTTCAATTTCCGTTTCAGCATTGGAGGTTATCTTTAATAAAATATGACTTAGAAATGTGATACATTTTGGGAAAATGGCACCTGGTGGACAAAGTGAAATTGGAGTAAATGACAGCAAGTTGTCATGGGGCACGAGCTGGGACTCCGAAGTTGGATTTGATTTTGTGAAAGTTGATAATCTTTGAATATCTTTGGTTTTGGGGTTTGGAGCTATTAAAAGAATAATTCAGAGGTGTTTGTAGGAATATGAGTGTCTGAGTAACAGTGAGGTTTGCACTAGGGTTTTTTGAATATAAAGAGTAAGCTATAGTGAAAGGGTATTAATGAAATAATCTATGTAGGGGATTAATTGTAGACATAATCTAGTACCCCATCATACAATCTTCTGAAAACACACACTTAATAAGAAACTGTATTTCTCACGCCGTGTTTTAAAATTGAAGGGTGTAAAAGAATCGAATAGTATGTAAGCCCCTGAATAGAAAAAATAAAAATAGTTTTGTCAGTCTCATAAACACAGAATTATCCTGAAAATCTTGTAAGTGTTTCTGTTGTCCCAAGTCAGGTTCTTTTACACGGGATATAGTACACCAATCTTACACACAGAGTACAGATATTTATTTATTTAATTTCTGTGCAGAGGTGGGTGCTAGGTGGTAATTCCGCAAAGCTAGCACACCTGGTTACCATTGCATGACATATTTATACAATTCAGAATAAAAGTTCTGCCTTTTGGTCACACCTACTTAACTACAATGGATTAGATCTTTTCTTACATCAGTTTAAAGATAACAATACTTCTTAAATTTACTACACATGCTCGGTGAGTAGGGATCTTTATCTGAGGTGGGAGAGGTTTTATCACTAGAGGTGTGCTTTTCATATTCTATAGAGAGAGTTCACTTTGAGGACACTAATTAGTGGAATATTGTTGACCATTCACAACCCTTATCAATTTTATGCACCTGCAAGGATATACATCCCCTTAGTTTAATAAATGTTTTCATGCTTTGGCTTTGCTTATCTTGGTTCTTCCTTTTCCATGCAGATCCTTACTTACTTCATGCTCCTTTGACATTCATACAGCTTTTGGCACCTTCTGGGGCAAGATGTTTCTCTTTTTATTTATCAGTCTTTCAGCTTCTCGTCAACGGTATAGTCATTAGCAGGGTATGCATTGTTTATACAAAGTAACGTGGCTTGCTCAAGCCAGATTCTATTTCACAAGATATTCATTGTCCTTACCTAACGGAAAATTTCATAAAAACTCATTCATGTAAATTTCATAAAAATTTCATTCATGTATATCATTCTCAGAACCAATTATTCTGTGGGTTGACTTTGTGGGTGTTCAGATTGACATTTTAAGATTTTATTTCAGTGACATGTATTTATAATTGAGAAATGTATGGTAGGTTTCAGAGACACTTTTCCAAATTTTCATCAGCAAGGAATACAGGTTGTCATAACAAATAGCTGGGAGCAGGTGAATGTCTTATTCCAAACAATTGTTTAGCAAAAATCAGCTTTTGACTGCTTAAACTAAAAAGCTTTTGCTGCAAAAAGTTGACCTTCATATATCACTTTTTCACCACTGTTCCTTATTTCTTCTGTATGATTACTGCAGAATAATTGCATTTTATTTTATTGCAGTGCAGTTGAAAAGTTGATTATATAGTAACTTGAATGTGTATTTCTGTTGATGTGCAATGTCATGCAATGGTAACCATTGTACCGTTTGTTGAGTATGTTAACTGATGAACAGATTTCTATCTGATTGTATAAAGCCACATCAAATTCTTGAACTGCATGCCTTAAGATATTTTACATAGAAATGCAAGTAGGACACATTAGTGATACTGACTGTACAGACAAAGGATCCTTATTTTTGTGCGTATCATGGGTCACTAGGTTTTCTCTGTTTTGTTCCCTTATATCTCATACAACAATTAGCAGTAAATTGTAGTGCTGTGTAGTAATTATAACCTGGGACCTCACTAGTGAAATCACATCTAGATGGCTTTTGTTCATTTCCAGTGAAAGGAAGGATCTGCATTTTCAGCTTTTTCTGCTTACAAGATAATTTTTAGAAAGGATTTTACTTTGTAGATAAATTATATATTAGAGATATATACTTTAAGTTCCAGGAGGAATATACAAATGAAAATGTCTGTGTAGAATGAAGGCAAAATTTTTCTTTTCAAAAGCTGTGAACATATGACTGTAACATTAAGGATTTAGGGAAGATAAAAAGACAAAATTTTAAAATAAAGCAGCAATATAGGACTTCAGTGTCTAGTTTCCCCAGTAGAGACGCAACTTACAAAACCTCAAAAGATATGGCAGTAATTAGTAAAACAGTACAGAAGCCCTGAGGAAAAAGAGCTCAAATCAATGGAAGATGTTGTTACAGAATACATAACAAGCTACAGTGATAATGCTATAATTAATGATCGTAGGTTTTTCTAATCAGCTTTGTACAACCTCTCTTTAAGTTCTAGCAATTGGTAGGATGGGATGACTGGACTTCCAGAATGAAATTTCTTATTTAGCAGATTACTATTTAGGTATCAGAAGCCCAAATCCATTGCAGTGTTGTTACTTGGAGGAGCTGTGTTATCTGAGATGTTATAAGAATGTAAACAATGAAAACAAGTAAAAAAAAAAATGTGTTGCTAGTTAAACATATATATTTCACTTATTTTATAGAAACTTTAATGAAAGACCTTGATGTAATAACAATTCCTAGTAAGGATGTTGTGATGGTACATGAACCAAAACAAAAAGTGGATTTAACAAGGTACCTAGAAAACCAAACTTTTCGTTTTGATTATGCCTTTGATGACACGGCTCCTAATGAAATGGTTTACAGGTATGTGTATATGCTTTTTTTTTTGTGAATCTTTTTTCTCTTGTATCTCCCATGTCAATAACTGTGGGCTTACCTTGGTTATGGACTTTTTTCCTATTCTCTGTGTTACCAAATACCTGTATTGCCACCTCCGTTCTTTTGCCTGTTGACTTTTGTTTTAACTCTTTATCCTAAATTCTTCACTTGCAATATCTCCACCTCTGCTGACCTGAGTCCTGCTCTCAGTCGTCCTCCAAGCCCTGCTGGTTTCCAGGCTCTAGCATGTACTGCGTGCCTTCTCACCTACTGAATATTTGAACAGCTTCACAAGTTCTCCATTTGCCTCAGGGTTATTGTCTTATTAATTAGTGTGTGTGCAGCACCTAGGAACCTGAGGAACCTGAGTCATGACTTTTGGTCTTCAGAAAACTTGGAAGAAAAGGACAGCCCCAGCCCCAAAGAGCTTGCAGTTTGAATATAAGATAATTAACAGATGGAAACAAATCAGAAGGTGGGGAAGGAATATAAAGAAAGATAGAGAGATTATATTGCTGCATTGCTGAGATACCTGAGCTAGCTTGGCTGATGGAAACTATCTGACTGATGTAACATAGGGGAGGATGGAGCTAAGTTATCTTTTTCAAAATGCTGACTCTTTCTGATTTATAAAACATCAGCAACAAGGGCACACATCTACTTTCAGCCCCAAGGTATTTGGATCTCCGTTTTCTTCTGTATTCTTCTGTTTCACTTCCACAACTGTTACAGAATTATGCATACAACGCTTCTGAAAACATGTCTAGAAGTAGCTCTTTACCCTGTACAAGTCACTAAATGGAGTTGATAGAGTAGCAGGCAAGCTTAGACACCATGACAAGTCGTAATCTTGATATGCAGTCTAAATATTGTGAAGCTTTTTGCAAGAAATACTGATGGTAGAAAGGAATTTGATGAAGACCTTATGCTTGGAAAATGCTTCCCATAGCCTTAAGGAATAGTGACAGAGAAGTATCTTAATTCTTATTTTTAATGCAACAACTAGGAAGTGAAAGTTAGCGTTTTATCCTGACTGATGTTGAATGCTAACATCCTGCCAATGGATAACAGAAAATTCATAGTAAAAGAACTATTAAAAGGCCTTGAAAATTGAAACTTTTGTCTTATGCTTGATATAATTAGGAGGAGAAGGGTGGTGAAAGGAAGATATGTATAGTCTGTTAGTTTACACTAACAAAAGACTGCTGAAGAGCAGAGCTGTGCCCTTGGAGATTTGTCTCTCATGGTTGTCTGCTGGTAGCATCTTTCCTTGCTCAATACAGATGAGCTGCTCAATACAGATGATCTAGCTGGTGATGTGTGCCTCTTGCAATAGTTCTCCTGCCTAACCACCAGTTTTTTTCATCTCCTTCCTCTCTGTTATTTATCTTTGTGAGCATAGTGCTTAAATGTGAGGGATGTTTTTGGCATACCGTCTAGTTACATTTTGTATTCCATTTGCTCTGGGCAATTTTTATTAGTTATGTAATACATTAATGGTAATACAGGAAAATATTGAAAGATGTTTGTATTAATACTGAAACAATAAATCTCTAATCTCTGTAGTAGTGCAGGCTTTTTCCTTCTTCCTCATGGCACAATAATGATTACTATTCGAAGGACAATCTTCTTCAAGGCCTCCTGTAATAACAGAAGTAAAAGCAAGATAGGTATCGTCATCTGCTGTCACCAGAACTTCAGGGTCACAGGGGGAGAAAAAAATAGTGTGGCAACTTACTTCAGTTTTCTCCAGTATGCTAAAATTACTGTATTTCTACACTGAAAAATGTTCTTCAGTTTGAGAGAGAAAAGCACTATTTTAAAATTATTATTATTATTATTTTACTTAAACTGTATTGTAAGTATTTTTGAATCTGAGAGACGCAATGCTGAGTTGCAAGTTTTCATTAATATTAAAAACCACACACTACTTTGAATAGGTATGCCTTTTTAATTTTAAAGGAGGACTAGGATTTACATTTCTGAAAGATCAAGATTGCAAATAATGGTTCTAGTAAAAGTAAAGTTGGACTATTTTGGCATGGTATCATTTGGAGTTGTGTAATGCTTTATGAAAACTTTTCTAGATGTGTTTTATGTTTGGCCTTACTTTAAAATAGATATATTTAAGTCCCTTTTTTAAAAATAAGCAAAATAAATAATTTCAAACTCAATGAAACAGAGATAATGGAGTGCGCTTCTTAGGTGGATAGGCTTAATGAAATTTTCTATTTTACATATAAAAAGAATAAACACCAAAATATGGGAATATCCTCTTCAGGACAAAGGAAGTATATGTTTACAGGAAGCAAAAAGAAAAGACTAAGGCTGATCAGGAATAATCTAGTATATTTTTGATGAAAATTCATGATTCAATTAAACTTAGATTTTTGCCTAACCCTTGGTTGCTGAATGGCTCAGTCTTACCCATATTATTTTTGTAAGGGATCTTGTATTTGTTCCAAAGTAGTATGAAAGGAGCTTGTAACACCTCTGTGTTTCTGTAAACAGTTGTTCTCGTTTCTGCACTTAAAGGTACTTTATGTGTAAACACCTGGAAAAAGTTTTGAGATACTTTTGCAGAGAGTCTTTTACCTCTGTTGGTAACCCTCCATTAGGTTATGCTTTGCTTTTGGAGTTTTTTATTAAATAATGGTGATAACCAGCTGAAGTAGGAGCAATAACTATGTTTTTTAAAATAAAAACCAATTCTTTAAAATAGAAAAATGATACTTCAGATAACATTTTTTGACACATCAAATAATCTTTCAGGGGTAACTAGATTTTCCCATTCTGAAGAGATTGGATGTGAGTTTTCTTGAGCCTTTTGTCAGTGCATGTATGTCCTCAAAATATTAAGATGTGCAATATTATTTTGACCACCTGTCTTATAAATTTAATCTTGGAAGCTGATTTGGGGAGAAAAAAAAAAAAACAGAAATAAAAACAATAGCAAAATTTTAGTATTGGCAAAACCTAAGTATTTACTCCTCCACTCTTCTGCTTCCATGTCTTCTAAGGCTGTCCTTTAGGGAGCTCCAAATTCCATGTAGTAAGCTGTCCTGTGTTGCATCATTTAAATAAGGAAATATTTTTTCTTAGGGTTTAAAGGAGAATAATACTGTTGTAAAATAAATGGGAGAGACCTTGTAGCTTTTTTTTGATTGATTGGGATATTTTGATGCCTTAGAGTTGGTAGTCTCTTTAGTTCAGGAATTAATGTGGAGATGTCCTTTGGCATCTCAAAGTACAGGACCATTTTTGTCAATTCTGGCCTTAAAATTTATAGCATCCTTGTGGTAGCGACATCCTAAAGTAATTCAGTTTCTTAAGTACTGTTGTTTTTTTACATTTAAGGTTTACAGCTCGACCACTAGTGGAGACCATATTTGAAAGGGGAATGGCCACCTGCTTTGCATATGGGCAAACAGGCAGTGGAAAAACCCATGTAAGTATTTCTTCTGCATATTAGCAATACACTTATTTTTGTGTATGATACACTTAGATAAGTTTTAATAAGTAAAAAATATGTAAGTTTCAGTTCTGATCTTTATAGTTTATTTTTTATTTTTTTAATTTTTTTTTTTCATTTAGACTATGGGTGGTGACTTTTCAGGAAAGAACCAAGATTGTTCTAAAGGAATATATGCGCTTGCAGGTGAGACTTTATTGGTCTGTTGGCTTTTTGCAAATTAGTTAAGATCAACAAATTTTCTACTCCCTGTCATACAAATATAAGGGTCTACATATTTTACATTACAGTTGAGCTTTGTAACATCAAGAGCAATTTCTAGATATGTAGTCTCTACATAGTAAAGTAAATGTATATATAGATTACCTCAAAAACATAATAAATATAATAGATGATTAATTAAGTTTGTAATTCTATGGTCTTCTGCCTCTTCCAATGTAATGTGGCAGATTAAACTGCAATATTTCAGACTTGGTTGGGTGACCCTATCTGTTACACTTGCAAAACATGAGAGATGCTGTAAAATAGACTGTTACGCATTAGTGAATGAATGAGAATATATACTGAGATTTCTTTTTATTCTGGAAATGTATTCACAGCTCGAGATGTGTTTTTGATGCTAAAGAAACCAAACTATAAGAAGTTAGAACTTCAAGTATATGCAACATTTTTTGAGATCTACAGTGGTAAGGTTAGTACATGATATTTCTCCAAGGAAGCTGGAATTTTTCTTTCACAAACAAGATTTTGAGCTTGTTACTTAAAAGATTGTTTTACTTTTTGTACTGAAAGCTTTATTTCAAGTAATTCTTTATATTTCCCTTTCAATAATATTTTTCCATGGAATGCTTTGCATGTTTTGATACAGGATTTGAAATGAAAGTGTCTTTTAAAGCTCCTCTTTAAATGTTGTGTATTCCTCCTCTCCCTAAGGTTTTTGACTTATTGAACAGGAAGACAAAATTAAGAGTGTTAGAAGATGGTAAACAGCAAGTCCAGGTGGTGGGATTACAGGAACGGGAAGTCAAATGTGTTGAAGATGTTCTTAAGCTTATTGAAATAGGCAACAGCTGCAGGTATCTCCCATAGCTTCCACCAGTTTTTCATTGTACGTTAAAGAATCAGAACAAGATTTTCTTGGGGGGTCTTTTCATAATGATGGCTTTTAATATGCAGTGGGTTTTTTGAAGATGTTGGCTGCAAGTAAGGAATCTGCCTACCTTTTCAATAAAGATATTTAGAGTTGCTCTCTCTCCTAGAGAGAAATAAGAACTGATTTTTCTAGAGGATGTGAACTGTGTGCATTATGTAACCAGCTTAGTGACTTAAATTCATATAATTTATAATCTGGAATACTGCCAGATTCTTCAGCTCTCAAGGGCCTTGATATGTAGTGACAAAGGTTAAGCTTTTTTCTTTTTTTTCAGAATCTAGCTTCATTGTTTTTAAAGTTAGCCTCGTGCATAGGCTGTTGCCTGATGAGATAAAAATGCCATCAACATTTTACATATAAGCTCTCTGAAAATATGAAATCTTTGAAAATCTGATTATTATTGCTTTTAAGAGGGAGGTAAAATGTTACTAATCTTCCATTTCTGTTTGAAGATATGGAAAAATAGGTATAATTGTACTATGTACATTGAATTATTAGGTTTATATCTCTAGTGTCCAGAAGAACATTAGACATGCTATCAACAGATGTAAGAAAATACAGGACTCTGCCCCAAAAAAACATAACATTCTGAGATTAGTGAGTTTAGCATTTATGGTCCTTCACCTGTTCATATATCCTTCCCTTCTCTCCTTTTGTTTAAAGGACATCTGGCCAGACATCTGCAAATGCACACTCATCTCGAAGCCATGCAGTGTTTCAGATTATTCTCAGAAGGAAAGGGAAATTGCATGGTAAATTCTCTCTGATTGATTTGGCTGGCAATGAAAGAGGAGCAGATACTTCCAGTGCAGATAGGCAGACTCGACTGGAAGGTGCGGAAATTAACAAGAGCCTTTTAGCACTCAAGGTAACTGAAATGTTTCCATTGCCTTTAAGTAAGTGGAAGCCTTTCACGTATAATAGCAATGACTATTAAAACGAGTGTTTTTGCAGGCTTTGCTTGTCTACATTGTCTACTGATGTGACAGGTAAAATAATGTATTGATTTTTCCTCTAAATGCCTGAAGGAACACTTGGTAATTACCAAATAGAAACATTGCAGAAACATTGTGCTATCAACTTGCATGTAGTTAAAAAAAAAAAAAAAAAAAA
>WHYT01018003.1:519762-548854 GCA_009806455.1 Tetrax tetrax | reverse complement strand
ATCCGGACCAGACTACGCAGTCTCTCTCTCACTCCCCCCACCCTCCGAGAGAATAGGGAGAGATAATTTAAGAAAAGAGAGATAATTTAAGAAAAAACGACTCGAGGTTTGAGATAAGGACAGGGAGAAATCCTTACCGTCATGGGCAAAACCAGACTCGACTTGGGGAAAACTATTCATTTATTACTACAACTAGCAGGATAATGAGACAGAGGAACAAGATAACCTCCTCCACCCCTCCCACTTCCTGAGCTTAACATTATCTCTACTACCTTCCCCCCCCCGAGTGGCACAAGGGGGGAAGAGGGAATGGGGATCACGGTCAGTCCATTATGCGTTGTTTTACGCCGCTGCTTCACAGTTGGGGGAAGAACTCCTCACATCCCTCCCCTGCTCCATTGTGGGGTCCCACCCATACGCCACAGTCCTTCATTAAACTGCTCCGGCGTGGGTCATCTCTTCCACGGGGTGCAGTCTCTCCAGAACGGCTGTCCCAGCGGGCCCTCCATGGGCCACAGCCACATTCAGGCATCCACCTCCCCCAGTGAGGAGTCCTTCACGGGCTCCAAGCTCCAAGTGGATCTCTGCTCCTCCGTGGACCTCCATGGGCTGCAGGGGGACAACCTGCTCCACCATGGTCGTCACCACAGGCTGCAGGGGAATCTTGGCCAGCAGCCACATTACTCCTCCCCCTCCTTCACTGACCTTGGTGTTTGCAGCTGTTTCTCTCACAAGAAAAGTTCATTCTTCACAACGGGCTGGCAGAAGCCTCAAAAAGCCTCTCAGGATCTCTTCACATCATCTATCCCATCTCATCTCCTCTCCACTTCTTGCAGCCGGGCTGGGCTGAGTTGGGGCCAGTCGGCCGCCTGGCGAGAGGCCAGAGGGTGAGGCCTGCAAGGCCCCGGAGGCCTGCGCCTCCCCCTCTGGGCCTCTGCCCTTGCTCAGCTTCGTCACATCTTCTCTTCTCCTTTTTTTTTCTGTTTTCCCCTTCTTAAATACGTTATCGCAGAGGCGCTGTCACGGGACATTCTGCTCCCAATCGGCTCGGCCTTGGCCAGCAGCGGGTCCGCCCCAGGCCCGGTCGAGTCCACTAAACAAAGGGGAGCGACTTCTAGCAGTTTCCTACAGAAGCTACCACCTTAGGCCCCTCTCACTAAGCAAAACCACAACAATGGGGCATCCACCAACTCTCTGGCAGCCTGTTCCAGTGCTTCACCACCCTCATTGTAAAAAATTTCTTCCTTATGTCTAGTCTAAATCTACCCTCTTTCAGTTTAAGACCATTACCTCTTGTCATATTGCAACAGGCCTTGCTAAAAATTTATTTTAAAGGTTTGTTTAACTTATAGGACTTAAAGATCGTGATAAGATTTTGTTTTACCACAGAGCAGGATCAGTGCGAAAGGTTCAATTGCTAAAATACTCCACAAACTTAAGTTTCACCCGATTTATTCAAACAGAGAAGCTAATAAAGGATTAGTAGTGATTATCAACAGATTAACAGCAATAGCATTTAAAGATAATGCATCTAATCATTACTACATGAAAATAAGTATAGTGATGAGGAAAGATACATCACCTATTGTCCTGTTAATACATTACCGTCATCCAGATCTGCAGTCGCTGGGGAGCCCCAGTTGCAGTGAGGATTTGGAGAGCCTGTCCCAGCAACTGGGAGGTACTACAGAGTGGGTCCACTAGTAGGTGAGGTGTACAAAGTTGCTGCAAGAGGGTCCAGCCTTTTATAGTCCAGCTAAATAAACAACTTTCTTTCATTATTCTAAAATGTAGAACCACCTGGTTTCAGTTACTCCATTGCGCCCCACTGGAACTTGGCCAGAGCTCAAAAGAGGAGACAAGGGTGTTGCTGTAATGTAACGCTTCTCTCTTGCATATCTTTTGTTATTTCATACAGAAGGCCAAAGAGTTGTTATCCATTCTTATGATGTACTTTCTCACACTCTGTGTATACTGAAGAAGTTATAATTAAAACAACACAATCCTGCTGAACCATAGCAATGCAATACGGCTCATCCATGGGTCAGCTCTGGCTCAGGCCTCTTAATCAGGCCCGGTCACTTCAGATCTCCCCAGAGTCTTCTCTTCTCCAGACCAAACAACCCCAACTCTCTCAGCCTGTCCTCACAGGAGAGGTGCTCCAGCCCTCTGGTCATCTTTGTGGCCCTCCTTTGGACTCGCTCCAACAGGTCCACGTCTTTCCTGAACTGAGGGCTCCAGAACTGGATTCAGTACTTCAGGTGGGGTCTCACCAGAGTGGAGTAGAGGGCCAGAATCACCTCCCTCAACCTGCTGGCCACGCTTCTTTTTATGGAGCTCAAGATGATGTTGGCTTTCTGATGTCAACATTTTGGATTAAATTCAGAAAGGTTTTAGGCTCCTAGGTTCGTTTTAAATTCCCACCTCTCTACTGAAATTAAAGTGAAGTAAAAGCCTAACATTTCTTGAATCCAAGCTTTAATGGTAAATTTTAATGTTACTTTAGCAGACAGCAATGTAACTAAGGCACATATTCTCTGATTTTGAATTGCATTTTTATTACATTTATTCAACCCATGTTCAAGAAAAACCTCTTTGTTCTTTCAGGAGTGCATTAGAGCCTTAGGCCGAAATAAACCTCATACACCCTTCAGAGCAAGTAAACTTACTCAGGTGCTAAGAGACTCATTCATAGGAGAAAACTCCCGTACCTGTATGGTAAGTTGATTTGGTTAACTGCTCTAACATTTACAAAGAGAAAATACACTGGTAATGTAGGCTTTTATGTTTAAAATTGGTCACTTGCTACTGGCAATCTGTTGGACTTAGGTTTATCCTAACGGACACTATATGTGGAGTGAGACTTTTGGCAGAGTCATTTCAGATAACTTTCTCCCTTCTAGCTATTTATTGGCCTTTTTTATTGCTTATTCTCATTTTCTAGCTAGGCATCTAGCTAGAACCAGTTCTAGCTTGAGGGTTTTTGTTTGTTTGTTTATTTTAAATAATGTCTTAATTATATGACAGTATTGTTTGTTGACTCAGAATTTTGGAAAAGGTGGTATAGACTGGAAGTACAGTGGTGTGTTACTGTCTTTAAATGACAAAGTCAAATTTAAAGTTGGTATCAAAGGCATCAGAATATGTTCTAGGCTGTTGAGAGGAGAAGTAGTTGGGATAGATGGGATGAATAGTTGTATATTGAATAAATCTGCATCAGTCTGAAAAATGGAATTCTCTGTCAAATGATGGAAAGGACAGGTAAAAGCACTCACGTCCAGTTGTTTTATTCGTGCATCCTTGTCATAGTTCAGCCCCAATCGGGACCAGACTACGCAGTCTCTCTCCCACTGCCCCCACCCTCCGAGAGAACAGGGGGAGATGATATAAGAAAAACGGCTCGAGGTTTGAG
Organism: Tetrax tetrax; assembly: GCA_009806455.1. Taxonomy (NCBI): domain Eukaryota; kingdom Metazoa; phylum Chordata; class Aves; order Otidiformes; family Otididae; genus Tetrax; species Tetrax tetrax. Next base: position 545,442 of record WHYT01018003.1, on the reverse strand, counting down.
ATAGGGACAGGGAGAAATCCTTAAAGTTATGGTCACTGGCAAAACAGACTCAACTTGGGGAAAGCTATTCATTTATTTCTAAAACTAGCCGGAGAATGAGACAGGGAACAAGATAACCTCTCCCCTCCCTCTTCCTGGGCTTAACATTATCTCTACCACCTTCCCCTCCCGAGTGGCACAGGGGGGAAAAGGGAATGGGGGTTGAGGTCAGTTCATCACATGTTGTTTCATGCCGCTGCTTCATCATTGGGGGAAGAACTCCTCACATTTCTCCCCCGCTCCAGCGTGGGGTCCCTCCCACAGGCCACAGTCCTTCATGAAACTGCTCTGGCGTGGATCATCTCTTCCATGGGGTGCAGTCCCTCCAGAACAGCTGCCCCAGCGCAGGCCCTCCACAGGCCACAGCCTCCTTCAGGCCTCCACCTGCTCCGGCGTGGGCTCTTCCACGGGCTGCAGGTGAATCTCTGCTCCTCCGTGGACCTCCATGGGCTGCAGGGGGATCTCTGCTCCTCCGTGGACCTCCATGGGCTGCAGGGGGACAACCTGCTCCACCATGGGCTGCACCACAGGCTGCAGGGGAATCTTGACTAGGAGCCACATTACTCCTCCCCCTCCTTCTTCACTGACCTTGGCGTCTGCAGCAGTTCCTCACAACAGGCTGGCAGACGCCTCTCAGGATCCTTTTTTCATCTTATTCACTTCTCATCTCCTCTCCACTTCCTGCAGCCGGGCCGGGCTGAGTTGGGCCCAGTCGGCTGCCCAGCGGGAGGCAGAGGGTGAGGCCTGCAAGGCCCATGAGGCTCGTGCCTCCCTCTCTCTGCCCCTGCTCAGCTGCTTCACATCTTCTCCTTTTTTTTTCTGTTTCCCCCTTCTTAAATATGTTATCGCAGAGGTGCTATCACGGGACATTCTGCTGCCAGTTGGCTCGGCCTTGGCCAGCAGTGGGTCCACCCTAGGCCCGGCCGAGTCCACTGAACAAAGGGGAAACAACTTCTAGCAATTTCCTACAGAAGCTACCACCTTAGGCCCCCCCTCACTAAACAAAACCAGAACAATCCTTAACACTTCTACTTATGGGAGTGCAAACTCTCTGCAGTGGACACTGATTGCTAGGCTTGTTTATGTTGGTTGCTTTTGACAAACTCCTTGGAATTAATTAGTCTAGAGGCCAGAGAAGTCTGCAGACCACAGCATGAAAATCATGGTGTTAGGGCAGCCTAGTCTTCCCTTTAGCTGTTAAGTGTGGTTCTAATTTGAAAATGGGGGTAACAAAGCTTTTTTTAATGAATCTTCTTTTCTCTTTCAGTTTTCTTATGAAAAGACAGGATTGTTTTATTTCAGCTGAGGCATAACTTCATAAATCCTATGTAGGATAAGAAAGCTGAATTGTGCATCTGTAGCTAGTGTATCCATTCTGCTGAAGAAGGTTTGGAAAGTTAGCCTGTTGGAAACTACTCTCTGTACATAGAATAATTAACATGTGTGAATATTTTATGAAGTTCTCTCCATCACAGTTACCTCCTTAAAGTGCTAACAAGATGTCTTTGTTTTGATTAAGCTTTTTTACTTAATTATTACTCTTCTCACAGAGCTGTAATAACCTTTTTTACCTTTTAAATCTGTGAGAATACCATTGGGAATAACCAATGATCTATAGGTGTTCAATTTCTGTTAAAGCTTGCATTCCCTTGTTTTATAGCCAGTATAGTTCTAAATATAGGAAAAAAAATCTCCTCTGAAATGCTTGAATTATTTTTAATTTTTGTATTTACATAACTACCGTCACTTTACAATTAAGAATAAGAAAAGCCTTTCGTGATGAGATCTGCTTTCAAACTCATTCTTCTGTTACTTCTTCATGTTGTTTGTCAGTACGAGGACCACTTGTGGAATTCTGGCTTTAGTGTTTGTTTGCATGTAATTTTTATGAAGAATTTAATCAGAAAAGTTTTTTCTTAAGGTACTGATGCAGAAAGAACACTTGGGTACATCTTTATGTTTGTTTGAATTGAGCTCTCGCATTTGCAGCACTTGTTCCTGTGATAACTAGATGGATGCAGAATAAAGCTGCCTGTCTGGAGATCCGACAGATTTCCCAATAACATATATTGAATAGAGAGAGGTGTAAAAGATACCTTAGCCTGGAATTACTTCCAGTCCTCTCCAGTTCCCTGAAAAGAGGAGAGGAGACTTGCACTCCAGTGGCCAAGTGGTGGGAATAGTGGGTAAAGATCAGCAGCTTCACCTCTTTTCTGGGTCTTCCTTTGCCTCTTTTATCAAGACGATTTACTCAGCCATCCAGTGTGGTATTTACAGTTGGCTCCTTGGCAGAGTGTACCTGCCCTGTAAGCACGTTCATATGTAGGTTTTATATCATACACTGGCAAAATTCTACTGATGAAATTTACAGGGGAAGAAAAGGGCAAGTCATTATGGTTTATGATAGCTAAAGTCGAACAATGTTTTATCAAATTAAGAGTACTTACCCTGCAGGTGCACTGACTGCTGCTTTGCAGTAGAGCTATGTAATTAACTGTGGTGCTTCAGACTTCTAAAAAAGATTGCAAAAATAGTTTAATAATGAGTAGTTTCCTTTTATGTTTCTGCAGCTGACTGTAGATCTTTGCTGTATTCTCTAGAAGTGCTACCTTATGTGAAGTAAATTAAAGCATAGAAGTACTTTTTAGTTACAAGTGTTGTGGTTGCTTCATGGTAACATGTAGATCATGATAGTGTTTCCTCCAAAATATTTTAGCCTGTTACAAGCAAAATAAATTAATATGTTTGCACCTTAGAAATATTATTTAATTGGAAAATATTTTTTATTGAACATGTAAGACCTCTTAAGATGCTGGTTTTGCTTGTCAGTAAAGAGGCATTTATTGCAAAAGGATTCCTCAACAAGACAAAGATTTGATCCAGGGTTCTATATGCTGTTAGAGAGTAAGATATTTTGCAAATGTGTGGTGCTTTTCAATGTGGAATGCACACAAAACTATGTAGGAAAAAACTTGTGATTGTAACTTTCTAAGAGATTTTTAAAATGTCCTCGTATAAAAAACCTGCTAGGCTTTTTCCATTTGCTTTCTGACATACTAATCTGTAAGTGGGATATTTGAGTGTCCCTCTTTTGACTGGGATGAAGCTAATTTTCCTTTCAGTAGCTGCAGTGTTTTGGATTTAGTATGGGACTTGGTATGTGAAGAATGTTGATAAACACCTTGATGTTATGAGTTGTTGCGAATGAGACCAAGGACACTGTCTGGCTTTCCAGGTCTCAATAATGTGCAGATGCAGGGAGCTGGGGGGGATATATCCAGAGCAGTTGATCCAAACTGGCCAAAGAGAGTATTCCATGCCATAAATGTCATGCTTGGTATATAAGTGGAGGTTCCCTCAGGTGTGGCAGATCTCTCTCTCTCTCTTGCTCCTTTGCTCGCTACTCAGTTTCATTTCCATGATTGCTGCTCAGGAGAGACTGTAACCGTCATTGGGACATCAGGTGGTGAGAAATTGTGCATTGTTCGTTTTGTATATTTTAGTATTCCTACATTTTGTTATTATTATTACTTTCCTGGGCTATCATCGTAAATTCTCTTCATCTCAACCCATGAGTTTTCCTTTCTTCCCAATTCTCTCCCCTGTACTGCTGGGGAGGGGGAGAGGGAGCAAGAAACTGTGTGATGACTAGAGTTGAACCAGAACATTGAGTCAAATTATTTGATAATTTCTACACTTCATTTTTATTTGAAATTTCCATTTATCATTTATGTACTTCCTCTTGCTTTTTCTAGTTCTGTTATATGGATGGAGTGTTCTCTTCTGTATATAAGGTTAAGCTATGATTTGAAAACTTTTTTTTCCAAATTTCAAAAAAATATTTCTAAAATAACTTCATAATATTGGCAGTTATGACTAGGATCTGCTTCATTTGAAAGAAATCCAGAAACATACAATCAGCATAAATAGGTTGTTTTGAACTTCATTAGTCATTGCAGTTTTACTGAAGTTCTTGTCCTTAAATAGTCTTAAATAGTTTAAAAAAACATTTAAAGTTGGTTTTGAGGAGTTCTATAATGTATAATTATAATGTATAATTAGCTACACAGGATAGTCTCATTTTTTAACCAGTGCTGCGTCCTTGATGTGCTACAGTCATAGCTGAAGTGCCAGACCCCTGGGAGCAGGAACCTGCAGGCTTCAGTGTCCCAAAGGGGCCATTGATTCCACTGTGATGGCTTATGAGCGATGTAGACACACTTGAAATAGGAAGAATGATAATTACGAGTTTTAAAGATATTCCTGTCTGTAAATAGTGCAGCTTTTTTTCATCCTCATTTGGAATTGCAAACAAGGAGGTGAGCGACAGGTTGGAGTCCTCCTGTCCTGCCTGGACTGGGCTTGTTAGGGCATGAGGACATGTGATGTAGTAAACATTTGTGTTCTTGTGGACAGGTTCTTGTGCCCTGAGTGGGGTGTCCAGATGGCTGATGGTGCCTACGTGTCACTTCCCTGTAGCAGCTGTAGATTACATGCTTCGAAACATTGGAGCAGTTGTCGTGTGTGGTGTGCGCTGAACATTGAACTGATGGAAGAGATGCACGCATCTTTCACGTTAAATGAGTTTGGAAGGATTTTAAGAACCTGTAGGATGTTGTTAATTAGCACCCAGAACACCTTATAAAAAGACATGCAATCCTATGATCTTTTTAAATCTACACTTGTTGTTTTCATTAGTAACTGATGAGTACCGGTATTAGAGGTTTAAACTTGCGTCTGTATGGTAGCAGGCTCCTTAGACTTTCTAACCCCCTCCCACCACATATTTTTCCTTTCTCCCCAGTAGGAGAAATTCCTCTCAGGATGACTGCCTGTGCTTTTGTCACTAATATTGGCAGCAGGATGAGAGAGAAGACGAGGATTATCTAATCATCAGTTTCATTCTCCTAATGCTGTGCTGCCACAAAAAAATGTTAGTGTGTAGGATCGTAGAGGTTTGTCCTGGGTAGTGCCTTCATGGCTCTCCTGAAAGGAGCACAGATGAAAAAAAAATGGACTACTGAGAGAAGCTAGGACAAATAATGATGCCACTGATCACAGTTATTATTTTTGCTGAGTGCTGGAAAGAAGGTGAGATCTTCAGGGTATTTTATTTAGCTGGAAAAGATCTATAGATTCCAGATACATCTGATAATAAGTTAGCTATCAAGTATTATTTACAGATAACTCCTAATTGAGAAAAAAAAATAATCTTTACTTAGGAAAACAGTTAAACACATGCTTATCTTTGATATTATCAACTACAGTTTTGGACTGTGGCCAAAATAGATCTCTCAAATCACTATACAATCTGCTTGAACAGAGAACAGCCTACAAAGATATATTAAAAAATAATTGGTAATTGTTTGCAGGATATATTAGACTTACTTTCTACTGAGTTGCATATTTGTGTTTTTAAGGAGTCTTTATTTTTCTAGTTAGATTTTTGCATTTACATATTATGTTACCAAGGCAGTGAGATGGGGCAAATTGACTGAAATTTCTATGAATTCTTCATGTTCCAGGTACACTTAAAAAAATTAAATTGAAGCCTTGACTTGACATCTGTCTCCTTGAGATGTCATTATTTAAGAATAGCTGTACATAGTAGATAGTTGTTGTAAAAGATCTCAAATGAAACTGGAGACAAAAAAAGAAATAGTGTTAATTTGAATTCACCTACCCTTTCATCAGTACAAAGCGATTTATTAATGTGCGGCTTGTTTTCTCCAGATCGCTACAATTTCTCCAGGGATGGCATCATGTGAAAACACTCTGAATACGTTGAGATATGCAAATAGGTATGGAAAATGTTCTTGCGTATAGCTGTACCTGCAGTTGATCACTGACATTTGGAATTCTGTTGTTGCATGATGTATAATTATTTTAGCTACTTGAGTAATTTTATTGTACTTGCAGTTCTTAATAAGATTAAAACCAAATTAGTGATCCAGGTTCATCTTTAATTTAAACTGATACTTTTTACAATAGAATCAATAGAAACTGCACGTAAGCCACTATCTGTAGATGGATAATATAGGTTGCAAGGAATGTGGGAGATGCCTGTATTAGTTTTGCCCCTGCTCTGGAGGCACCATCTCTTGCATTAGAGTCAGTCCGTATTCATGATGATTCCCTGGGGTTTTAGCTGAAATACCCTTATGTAGTGTGGAGTTTTTTTCATCCCGTTGGTGGAGTGGCATGCAGTTGCCAATCTGTTTCACACATACATATGAAATTTTATACTTCCCAAGTTCCAGCAAATATCTGAGACGCCTAGTAAAGACTCAGTTAATCCAGCAGTGACTTTATAATCAATGTAGAGAAATTTGCACCTCCAGAGGCTGATGCAGCACCTCTGAGAGCTCTACTGCTTTCTGATAGTGTTTGTCTCTGTTCAGTGAGCATGAAAGGTGCCTTCCCCTGCTGCAGTTTTCCTTTGTGTAATGTCTGTAGAGGTGGAGTGATCAGGTCCTTCGTGTCCCTGCAGTCAGAGTTGCGACCCAGAGACACTCCCCATGCTTTGCTACAAAGAACAAAGGAGGCAAACATTCTTCTGGGCCGTCAGAAGAATGCTCGTTTGGCCAGAAGAGGCTACCCTCTAGTGGCCTGCTTGCCCCAGTGAAAGACAGGGCAGAACCGTGTCAGCTTCTGCTTGGCTAGACATCCTGGCCAGTCACTCATTGGGCACAAAGGGCTTCTAGGAAAGTGTACTGCCTGCTCCTTTCGGTATCCGAATGTCTCTGTGTCTGGGTCAAGAAAGCTAGTAGCAAATCTGCCTGGTTTGAACCAGTCTGTGTGACTTCCTTCCTCGTAAGAAGGAGGCATCTACTCCCCTGCTTACAGTAACATAATGAAGGACACATTCATCAAGACTCTTTGGATCTTTTACCCCGAAAGAATAAACATTGCTGAAGTGACTCCAGAAAAATACACTGTAAAACTAATTAAACAGCTGTTTCTAGTATATAAAGAGTTGTGCTGTTTCTTCTCGTTGGTGTTAAATTTGTATGTTGTTATGGAGCAAATGCCTGTCACTGTAAAGTTCCTTCATGTGTTTTGTGTAGTATTTTAGTTTTCTCTAGCAATGTATATGATTTTCATAGTACAATTAGCTTTTAGGTGCTGGAACACTGGCGTGTGTGCAGTATAGACAGGAGCAGAATAGAATGTAAAAGTTTTGTAGCTGTAGTGGTTTCATACTTTAAAAGGAGCCATTTAGTGAAACATTGAATGTAGAGCAAATTTAATTAACTGCACTAACTGAAATCTGGAATTGCTCTTCTGAAAACACTGCTACTGTAGTCCCCTGCAAATTAGCAGCATTGGTTTTATTCAATTTTACTAGTCATGTGTAAGTCTGTTTGCAGAAGGCTTAAATATGTTAGTATACTTGTGTTCTAATAGAAAAATAATTTTATAGTTAGACTGTTAAAGAAGTATGCTGAACAAAGAGTTGTCATTTTAATTGTGTTTATGAGAACATTTTCTTTTCATTTGCTGCTGTATTTTGCTGCTGCAGAGTAAAGGAATTTGGAATTAGTCCTTCGGACATTCCCTTCTCACAGGGTAGTGGCAGTCGCTCTGATCTCTCTCCTTCCTATGAGTATGACGACTTTTCTCCTTCAATCACCAGGTCTACTTCATTCTATACATGGAATCTTTATTTTTAAATTTTCTTTTTGGCTATGTAATTTTACAGACCAACTTTTCATTAGTCCCCTTGCCTTGAGTCACGCATTGTTTTTATTTTGTTTGGCAGGTGATGGTTCTGCATGATCTGCAATCATCTTCCTAGTATTTTGTTCACCCTCCTTAAACATCCACACTCTATATCCAGGCTTGCTAGTTTTCTTCATACTTTTTTTTTTAAAAATGGTGATGTCATCTTTGTACATTTAGTGGACCAAATCTGACAAGTCTGTGTTTAGGGTAATTTGAATATCTCTAATTAAAAAAGAAAACCATTTTCATACATACCTATCTTTAAAACTTTTAATCACTCTGAAGATGAATGAAAACCAGTTTCCATTGTAGTAAATAAATGCTACTTGAAAAAACATTTTTCCCTTTAAAAAAAGAGTATGTTCTAAAATTTGCTATACTTGTAGACTTTGTGTCTGTTTCATGGAATTGATTTTAAATGGACTTTTTTTTTTAACAGAATCATTACCAATTTTTTAAACTATTTTTATGCTGGAAGAGCCTACCATTTTAATAAGATATTTTCAGCTTATAAATTATTTTAATTAAATAACCTATTCATTCTCTGAGACACTTGGTGGCAAATTATTATTTTCTTCAGAATTCTTGGTGGATTTGCTTGTAATAGCCAGTGGGGTACTAACTGATTAACTTTTTTAAAGCACAACTGTGTGCACAGAAGAAGAAAGATGGTCAGGTTTAGGGTGCTGAATTAACTTTTCTTTCAAATACTGCTTATTCTTAAGGAATTAATATTGAGGCTCTGGAGATTTTTGCCTTCTTAACTATTAATGAGTAGTTAAGATTTCAATCAGAAAATGCCTCTTGCTATAGGATGGACTGTAATCCACCTGCAAGTAGATGAAATTCAATGCTTGCTTTTTAGGAGTTGGACTAACATCTTTTTGTCACTGAAAGTCCGTTAAATTTGTGAGGCTGACATCATCATCCTTATTAAATGAATTAATTGCGCATAAACCCATAGAGCCTTGTTTTTGGTTGTGACTCTTTTGCACAGGAAGTTACTAATTTACAAATGAAACATTTTCTGCTCGTAGGGTGAAGGAGCTGACGGTTGATCCTACTGCCGCAGGAGATACCCGTCCCATTATACACCATGCTCCCAATCAGATTGACGACTTGGAGACACAGTGGGGTGTGGGGAGTTCTCCTCAGAGAGATGATCTCAAACTGCTTTGTGAACAAAACGTGAGTGGTTTACAGCACTACATGGAAATGGGTGAAGATAAATACAGTGGCAGCATGAATCGAGAGTAATGTGTATTTATAGCCTGTTGGCAAGATCGTTAAGTAAAGGCAGCATGCCTCTTCATCTTTTGACTTTATGGTAAAATGTTCATTCCCATACAAGAACAAACAAACAAACAAACCCAAAAACCCCCTCAAAAACATTTCTTGAAGGGTGAAAGGAGAATGTTTTACTTCTTTATCTTCCTTGTTGACTAGGGCTTTTAATGTTTAGGCAGAGTTTACTCTAGGCTACGGTGCTCTTCAGTGTGCCTTGACAGAGTTTTTGGTAGGCATTAAAACCTCCTAGAAATTAGCATTCTTGCCTTGTGACTTTCTCTTCCCACTATTTCAACTTGGTTTTGTAATGTGGAATATTCCATTTTCCAGTACTCACTAGAACTAGTGGATGGAAATTTTTAGTTAATATGAGTCAAATTTAACTCTGTGAACATTTTGAATTTATTGCCCTCTCCACTAATTTCTGGAGATTTTATTATTAGAAGTATTAAATAATATTTTTGACAGATTCTGCCTTCTGCATATTTGTTTTCGTGTTCTGTGATAAGGTGGATTGCATTTGATATATTTCCTGTAGCCACAGTTCTTTCCAGACTAACAAGGTTAACTGTTGTTTCTAGGAAGAGGAAGTTTCTCCGCAGTTGTTTACTTTCCATGAAGCAGTGTCACAGATGGTAGAAATGGAAGAGCAAGTAGTAGAAGACCACAGGGCTGTCTTCCAGGTAAAAGATGGAGCTCTACTTTATTTTATCCTCATCCTGGAATACAGGTTTTCTCAATGGAGATGGAAAGATGTAGGATATCATCTGGTCATACCACTGCTGTCAGAGATTTCCAAATTGTTTTATTATGCTTAGCCCATTATAGCAAACAAATAGAGACAGATCCCATAACCACTAATCTTTGTTGCCATGATGAAAGAGAAACGTATTTCTATATCATCCCAGAAATTTAGTAGAATTTTCCTTTTCTTCTCAACAAATACTCTTAAATAGACTGTCTTCATTGTAAGAAAAGTTGTTTTATTTTCATTATTTTTACTATTCACTGTACTTTCTGTTGTCATTCTTTTCTAGCATTAGTGACTGTGGTTTTTTCCTAGTTGCAGGGAGTTTATTCAGATTGGTCTTGAAATTTTCAGTTTCACTGTATAGCATATGCTAATATTCCTGTGCCGGAGCTGCTAATTAATAGTTGTGTCTCTGTCAGCGCCATTTGTGTTTGGCCATCTCCCTCTAAGATACTGTATTACTACCTCCAGGTATTTCATCTGAATATCTTTTTGTGACATCTCCCTCAGAGATACTGAGATCCAGAAGAGACACATACATTTCTAGGTGCCCGTTTGCTTCCTTTTTACAAATACATAAAGGTTTTCACTTGCGATTAGGCAGGATCATTGGAAGGAATACAGCCTCCACAGTGTAATGCTGGTCAGTGCCACGGAGCCTTTTACATTCATGAAATAAGTTGTAGTAATATGTATGACTTACTAGTTTTCAGAAGAAAACATGAGTTGCTTCTGTTCATAACCTTAGAGTCTTCAGGCAGGCTGTCCGTTTGGCATATCTGCTGCAAGAGAACAGCAGAGCATTAAATCCATAGGGAATACACACATCTCCTCAGTGTAGGTATCTTGCTTAGTGGAACATTGATGTGTGTTCACATTACAGTAGGATGCTGAGTAACACATTTTACCACAGATGTAAAGATTTAGTTATTATGAAACAGTAGCCCCGAAGTAAAACCTGCAGAAGTGTGAAAGGCCTATGCCATATGCCTTAGCATGTCCTAATGCTTGCAACTTCTGGAGAGACAGGATGCATTAGTTTAAGATGTTACTGCCTCTGTGTGTCCATCTGCCCTTCTGTTGAAGATTGCTGCTCCTCCCAGCAGTCACTGGAAGGAAATGTGCCCAAGCCACAGCTCCCTTCGTTCGCAGTGTGGCTTGTTAGTTTATGCCGTGGTGGAAGTGAGCTGTACCAATACAAAATCTAGCAGCTGTACCAGGCAGAACTTGTCTTCTGTCAGCTTCCTCCTGGAAGCTGCTGATATAAAACATCCTTTCCTAACAAAAATGTCTAAAATGGATCAACGGAATGATTTGTACGTTAGAGGTGTTGGTCTTTCTTTGTGTCTTGGATGTATGAATTTACATTTGATGAGATGAATCCTGTTCCAGTGTGAGCTCCATCTGTCCTGAAAGCCAAACAATGTACATAGGGTTTGGACTATGCTTTCAATATTACCTGGACTACAGAGCACAGAGAGAAAGACTTAATTTTAGTATTTCGGGCCCAACATGCCTAGAACTGTCAGATGCTTTCTTTTTTTTAAATCAAAGCATTTCCAATGGGATCAGTTTTCCTGATCATAGCTTTGCATGGTTCTGTGTGCCTTAAGCTCCTGATTGCATTCTTCTTTGCTGCAAGACTTTTTTTTTTTTCCATTTTGTTTTGGTAATATTTGGAGTGGAAAGATCACAGAATCACAGAATTATCATGATTGGAAAAGACCTAAAAGATCATCCAGTCCAACCATCACCAATACTTCTCAGCTAAATCATATCCCTCAACACAACATCCAAATGTTTCTTGAACACCCCCATGGTCGGTGACTCCACCACCTCCCTGGGCAGTGCATTTCAGTGCCTGACTACCCTTTCCGAGAAGTAATATTTCCTAATATCCAGCCTGAATCTCCCCTGGCGCAGCTTGAAGCCATTGCCTCTAGTTCTATCACTGTCTACACGAGAGAAAAGGCCGACCCCTAGCTCACCACAACCTCCCTTCAGGAAGTTATAGAGAGCTATAAGGTCTCCCCTGAGCCTTCTCTTCTCCAGACTGAAGAGATGCCCAAGAGCTGCTTTAACCAACCTTTACAATACTCTTATCTATATGGGGAGTTAGCTCATGCAACAGTGAGCTTAAAATAGCTCTTCTTTTAAACAGCTTGTCTCAAAACTGGTTTTAATTATGGACAGAATTATCTTGGCTCCTTGACTGCAGTAATGACAGTATGATTAGAGTCAGTGGCACCAGCCTATACTTAAAATCGAAGCCTGACTTCCAAGTTTGATACCTGCCGAAGGGGAAATAACCATGACATACAGTTCTGTTCTCCGAGTTTGTTAGCTTTACAACCACCTGATGTTCTGGATTTGAAGAGAACTGCAGTTGCTGAGGTAAACCTGTTGCTGGTATGACCACTGGAATTAAGAAACAATGTAGAAAACATACAAGTTTTCTCAATCAGAAGTAAGGTTTTAATTTATCTGAATTAGGGATAAGGTTTCATTTTAGAATTTAAATCTGTTATAGTGAGGTGACTAGACAGTAAAAGCGTGGTCATTTTGAGAAAAAATCTAATTGAGCTTTTTGTCTTTAAACTTGTCTTAAAACTTTGCTCATGTATTTAGTTGTTTTTTTTTTTAAACTTTTATCTAGGAATCCATTAGATGGCTGGAAGATGAAAAGGCTCTTCTTGAGATGACAGAAGAAGTAGACTATGATGTGGATTCTTATGCTACCCAACTTGAAGCAATTCTAGAGCAAAAAATTGATATTTTCACCGAACTTAGAGGTAGATTGCTTTTAATCACTTTTGTATGCATTATTAGCACTGTGTTTTCATATGCTACAGAGACTTGCAGTAATAATGAGGAGAAAAAAAAAAGAGTGTGGTTATATTTTAGGGTCTTTTTTTTCTCCCTTATTCTGTCTTGCAATGTCCTGTGGAAGGAACATTTATTCTTCTGCTTAAGAACAAGTTCACATCTGTGCTCGTTCATCCAAGTTCAAAGGAAAAATCTCTACTTTACCTCCAGGAAGTATAAACTTGATCCTGCAACTTTCCTTTTCTTTTCTTCTGTTTGAAAACAATAAAGGAAGGAAAAAGAAAATCCAGATGAAGTGTATGAAAATAAGGTAATGCAATGAGAAAAAAATAGTAGGAACTCCCAGTTCCTGCTCTGTTGCATTCTGTAGTGTTGCAGAGAGCCTGCTGTAATTTTTAAGACTGTGATTAAGAGTGGCATTGAGCTCTGAGTAGCTTGATTGTTAGCTTACTTTTCTCTTCAGCAGGCTTTCTGTCTGAATTTTGTCAGCCTCTTTGTTGAAAAACAAACTGCAGATAATTCTTAGTCCCCAAAATTGGCTCTTCCACTTGTCTTTTAAAATTAGCTTGTCAGATTGGTACCATGGAGATGATTTTTTCATTTTAGTTTCTGTACCTACTTGGACTCCAAGAGGCATGCTATACTGGTAAAAATTCAAAGGTGGAGTTTGGGGCTGAGAAGTCAGAGGGGGGTTGGTTTTTTTTTTAATATTACTGGGGAATGGAGGGGTACAGGAACAGGAATATGAAAGGATGCCACACTTCCTTTCTCAGGTTTCTCCCGTTCTTGTTATAGATATGTTGAAACAAATGATTGGTGCATTTATCTATTTACAGCTAGTAACATCCAAAAGTTAATCACAAGCGCTTGCGGGGGTAGAATTTACTCTGCGGAGTTTTAGAATGTACAGAGGTGACTGATTGTACATTAAGTACAATTTTGTATGCCTCTAAGGATGGTTTGGAAGCTGCTGGGAAGGGAGAGGATATATGTAGTGTGTACCACCCTACACTTTCCATATCCTGTATACGTACTCTCTAACATGCTCTCTATATGTACTTGCTGTATAAGTTAGAAGCAGAATTTAAGTGTGAACAGGTTACATGCTGGGAATGCAATTGTGTGGTTTCCAAACCTACCCTTCCTAGAGACAGGGGTAGCATCTAAGAAGGGACAAAGTTGCTTACAACTTGTTTGTCTGGTGAGTATTGAATTTAAGCTTATCTCAGTCCTCTTGTAGCTTGTAATGTCAGCTGGTTTTGTGGAAGATGGTTTTTTGTCGTGCATTAGGGCCAGGATGTGGAGCATCAGGGCTTAGTTTCAAGATTGGTGTTCAGCACAAGCACATCAGTACTCATTCTCTCTTTTTTTTCATTAAAGATAAAGTGAAATCTTTCCGGGCAGCTCTACAAGAAGAAGAACAGGCCAGTAAACAGATCAACCCGAAAAGACCACGTGCCCTTTGAAACGGGCCTTTGCTGCTAAAGGAATCCATGAACCCGTACTGCTGTAGCACACATTTGTTACAAAACCCAGTGGCCGTAAGAACTAAACTACTTGAAAGTGTAAAAACGTTAGAAATGTCTGTGGAAATGTCCTGTTTCTTATTCACCTGAATGACACTTTCGGTTATGTGTGAAATGCTCCTATGATGTCTACAAAATGCTTCTAGACCAGACAGCACAACCATGCAGGGTTCAGATCTGTGAAGCACTTTGTTTAAAATATTTCATTTATTCAAATTGTGAATTTTGTTTGGAACTATTTGCCATGTTTTTAATAATGAAGTAAAACTGTGGCTATTAGAAAGCCACAGCATCAGTTTTGTTACGAAGACCAGCTGTGCAGTTTTAAATTGTGTTTGCGTGCATGCACACCTCACTAGTGGTTGTACATAACTTCTCTTTGACAGACAGCTGTGCTTACCTCTTCCCATTCTGTGCCTTGATGAAGGCTACTTAACCCTAAACATCCTCTTTCTGAAGCACAGCCTTAATAAACAACATTCCTTATTTGTCACTATAAATTAATTTTAGTGTGGTACATCTTTAATGTGTTTTGAGACTTTTTTTTTGGTGGCTAGTTTCATTTCACAGGATGTGCCATATCATTTGACTAGGAACTGCAAGAGCTGTTAGAATGGACAAATAGCTGGACATTCCATCCTTCTTGTAAAAATCTGGAATCTAGATTTATTTGAATACCATAAAAAATGGTTATATAATTCTAACATTTTCTCTGTAATTAAAAAAAAAAAACAAAAGACAAAAAACAAAAATATAAATTAGTTGATGTATAATAAAGGGTAATGTTTAAGTACTGAGGAGAGTTGTATCGTAGGATAATGCAGATATACAGTATGTGGTATGGTGTGGTAATGCTGTCAGAGCAAAGGTACGTTTTGACCTCTGCGTATAGATAGGATAACTGTCAAACTTTGGGGATCCAGCTAAATACCTACACATTGGCCTTTCACATACTGTTAAAATTTGGCTTTTGATGCATGACAAACTTACATGTACATTAACTGTAGTTCGCAGGTAGTTGGAGTAGCTCTGTTGCTTTAAAAAAAGTAGCCAATACCTATTTTTCCCTTTGTACAGTGCCAGCAGCTGAAAAGTGGGGCGAAATTGCATCATTTGAGGATTTTGGACAATACCTCTCTACCTAACGCTAGTAGAAATCCCACAAGTACCTGAATTCTCAAAATGAAATGGCGCCATGTGTATCAGCACTTTTTAGATGGTGGCACTTGTTATTTTTGCAAATCAGTATCCAAAAAAGATTGACCTTTCATGTAAGAACTTCTTGTCAAATGAAGAATTGTAGACCTCTCTAGGAGTTCTCCCTGTTTCCAGGAGTCCGTGTCAGCAGATTTTCCCCTGGAACTGTTTAAAAATTTTTTGGAATACAAGCCTGTTTGTTTGTGCCAGGCCGGGAGGGAAATAAAGGGAAGGCAATGAGAAGAGAGTTAAATGAGCCAGGAATTCTTGTAGTGTTTAATGTTTGTATCTCCCATAGGAAGGTAGGCTATGGGAAGCTCTTGTCGCATCATGGTTAAAAATAAAAAAAAAAAAATCCTCCTGTGTGTAAACATGAAAACTGAAACAACAATGTAGATTTTACATAATGTGTTTAATAAATTAAGCTATTAAATGAATTACAGATGAGAATTTACTTCTATTAAAGTTCTCTTGTGCTTTGGGAAGGGTGTCATGTTACAAGCACATTGGAGTTACACCTTTGAAAAGGCTGCTGATTTCAGAAAGAATATTTACCTCTGGAGCTTACTCTTCTGTACAAATTTGTCTTACAGAACAGTGCTCTGGGGAACTTATTCCTGACTTTAGTTTTGCAGCAGGTCCATCACATTGTCCATCACAGTTAAAAGAAAAAAACAATGAAAGAGAAGGCAGCAGCTCTTGCTAGCAGGTGATAGTACTGGTTATCGTATAATACCAGAGGGTTTCTTTAAAGCTGCTCGAGAGAAATCTTACTTTCTAAAAAGCTTCTGAAGACTTGACAAATCCTACATGAGAAATAGTGGCTTCCCTACTAATTCTCCATGCAAGCCTAGAGCAAGAACCAGGCTGTGGTTTAGTGGGTAACAAAGAGGACAGGAAGGACAGAGACAGTTACATTTCAGCAGCTTTTTACAAAGCCTTGTAAATGACGTGCGTCCTGTCAGGTAGCAGATGCAAGTTGAAATTGTGTCTTCTGCAGGGAGACTGTTAAGATGCAGCCTTTGTGACAGAGTGTGCTGTAAAGGTCAGATCTACACTGATACTGAGGCAGTGGGAATCAGGATACTGCTACGACTGGTTACGGCACCTGAATTCCTGTAGCCCATTGTTGTGATGGACTGGAAATACCTGAACAGGACTCAGACAAGCTGATCTTGATTCTCGTCCTGTAAAATGAAAGCATTTAGGAAGTGTGGCACAAATCTCCAGCACTTGTTCCTTCTGTGGATATTTGTCTGTGGATTTGTCTGTGGATATTGCTGTGGCTACTTACTTCAGTCATAAATTGGTTCTATATGCAGTGAAGCAGCACTAGAATCACTAAATTATAAAATAAATGAGCAGTTCAGTTTTCCAAGACAACCTCTCAGGATGCCTGCAAATTCAAGTGCATATTTCCGTACATGCTTCTGAATCACTTACTTTTAAAGAATTGACATTAGATGTATGTCAAATGAAGTTATATCTTTGAGGAGTTTTTCCTAACTTGTGTCTTCTCCACTTAACTGTGGTATTATGAGAAGATAAACTATACATGAAAAAAGGACTTAGGGTAGTTAATATAGAGGCCCAAGAGAGCTGGTTAATGTTCAGGAATCACCTCCTCCAAGCTCAGGAGCGATGCAGCCCAACGAAGAGGAAGTCAGGCAAAAATGCCAGAAGACCTGCATGGATGAACAAGGTCCTCCTGGAGCAATGGAAAAACAAAAAGGAAGCCTATAGAGGGTGGAAGCAAAGACAGGTAGCTTGGGAGGAATAGAGAGATTTTCTGAGCAGCCAGGGGTCAGGTTAGGAAAGCTAAAGCTCTGATAGAATTAAATCTGGCCAGAGACATCATGGGCAACAAGAAAAGCTTCTTTAGGTACACTTCTTTAGGAAGACCAGAGAAAACATGGGCCCTCTCTGGAAGGAAACGGGAGACCTGGTTACTTGGGACATGGAGAAGGTTGAGGTACTCAATTAATTTTTTGCCTCACTTTTCACTGACAAGGGCTCTAGCCACTTCGCCCAAGTCACAGAAGGCAAAGGCAGGGACTGGGAAGAGAACTGCCCACTGCAGCAGAGGAGCAGGTTCAGGACCATCCAAGGAACCTGAAGGTGCAGAAGTCCATGGGACCTGACGAGATGCATCTGTGGGTCCTGAGGGAACAGCAGAATCACAGAATGGTTTGGGTTGGAAGGGACCTTTAAAGGCATCTAGTCCAACCCCCCTGCAAGGAGCAGGGACATCTCCAACCAGATCAGGTTGCTCAGAGCCCCACCCAACCTGGCCTTGAACGTTTCCAGGGATGGGGCATCCACCACCTCTTTGGGCAACCTGTTCCAGTGTTCCACCACCCTCATTGTAATATTTTTTTCCCAATATCCAATATGAATCTACCTCCCTCTATTTTAAAACCATTACCCCTTTCCTATTGCAGCAGGCCCTACTGAAGGGTTTCTCCCCATCTTAGCGGGAGTTGTGGTGACAGCCAACATGGCTTCACTAAGGGCAGATCATGCCCTGACTAATTTGGTGGTCTTTTATGACAGAGTTACAGCATCAGTGGACAAGGGATGAGAAATGATGCCATCTGCCTGGTCTTGTGCAAAGCATCTGACACTGTCCTGCACGACATCTTTGTCTCAAAACTGGAGAGATGTGGATTTGACAGATGCACCACTCAGTGGATAAGGAATTGGCTGGATGGCTGCAGTTAAAAAGAGTTGTGGTCAACTACTCAATGTCCAGGTGGAGATCAGTGATGAGTGGCATTCCTCAGGGGTCCATATTGGGCCTGGCCCTGTTTAACATCTTTGTTGGCGACACGGACAGTGGGATAGAGTGCACCCTCAGCAAGTTCACTGATGACACCAAGCTGTGTGGTGCCGTTGACACGCTGGAGAGAAGGGATGCCATCCAGAGGGACCCTGACAGGCTGGAGAGGTAGGTCTCTGAGAACCTCACTGAGTTCAACAGGGCCAAGTGCAAGGTCCTGCATCTGGGTCAGGGCAATCCAAAGCATAAATACAGGCTGGGTGAAGAATGGATCTAGACTCCTGAGAAAGACTTGTGGGTGTTGGTTGATGAGAAGCTGGACATGAGCCAGCAATGTATGCTTGCAGCCCAGAAAGACAACCACATCCTGGGCTGCATCAAAAGAAGCGTGGCCAGCAGGTCGAGGGAGGTGATTCTCCCCCTCTACTCTGCCCTGGTGAGACCCCACCTGGAGTACTGTGTCCAGCTCTGGAGCACTCAGTACAGGAAAGACATGGACCTTATGGTCTGTGCCAGTGCCAGTCCAGAGGAGGCCACGAAGATGGTCAGAGGGCTGGAGCACCTCTCCTGTGAGGACAGGCTGGGAGAGTTGGGGCTGTTCAGCCTGGAGAAGAAAAGGCTCCAGGGAGACCTTCCAGTACCTAAAGAGGGCCCATAAGAAAGTGGGAGGGACTTTTGACAAGGATATGTAGCAATAGGAAAAGGGGTAACAGCTTTAAACTGGAGGACGGTTGATTTGCACTAAGAAATTTACAGTGAGGGTGGTGAGGCACTGGAACAGGTTGCCCAGAGAAGTTCTGGATGCCCAATCTGTGGAAGTTTCCAAGGTGAGGTTGGATGGGGCTTTGAGCACCTGATGTGATGGAAAGTATCTAGTGGGGGTTGGAACTAGATGATTTTTAAAGTCCCTTCCAACCCAAACCATTCTATGATTCTATGCATATAGAGTCATGTCTTCACCCCTGCACGATGCTAGAGAGTTAATAGTTACTGTTTTACTGAATCGTAAGTGACAGCTGCTATGAAGAGTTAATGCAAATTCCTTGGGAAAACTCTTGTCCTTAATATGTATAATCGGAACTATATTAAGACACTTCAGTAAGTCTTTGTCAGGACACAGACGTGCGCTGCTCTAAGATTCACTGAAAGCTTTGATGTATACTAAAACTCCCCCTCGCCTTGAAGGGTGAAGTAGTTTTCTTATGAAAACAGCTGCTTGAATTTATTTTGACAAAAAATCCCTTCTGTCTATGCTTGTGAGCACTGGCCCTTTGGTGCTTTTCTGCTGGTTCCTACAATGGCTTGATGGCAATAAGGAGATGACAAAGGAGATGACACTGGTACTTTCAGGTACCTCAATACTGTTTTTGTAAATTATACCAAGCCCTCAAGAAAAATGTTATTGTTTCTGAGAAACAGTTACTGGAATTTCTACGAGAGTTTAGTAATGGACTTGGAATGTGAGTAGCTACAAGAGGACAAATGGAAGAGACTAGTATTTCAAATCAAAAGAAAGTATTTAAATATACTTCAAAACAAACAAACGGAATGACTATAGCTCTGTTTTTGTTGACCAGACCAGACTTGTTGCGTACTGTGCAAGAATGTACTGAGGTGAAGTTCATGATCAGAGAACAGATTTCAATTACGACAGCATCTATCCATGCTATTGGATATATTCAAAAACAAACTGTTAGGTCGAAGTCCAGCCCCTCACTTCAGTTGTGAAAGAACTTATCACTTATAAAATACAAAGCAGCAGCTTCTCGCCAATATCTGTGATAAAACTGCATGTAAGGTTTCAGTAAGAACCAGAGTGTGTACGCTGTATTCTGTTCATTGCTGGTGTGAGAAGAACTTGTCCCACTGCGGTCGCTCTGGCTTGGGTATTTTGTTCAGTGACAAAACACAGAACATCTTTCAGTCCGCTAGTAGAATCTATGAGAAATGGATGCCTTCTGAATTGAAGCCGTGCAGCAGTCTGAAAGAGTAAGATAGTTATGTTACAATTTCTACTAATTTATACTTCAGCTTAAAAGGCATTTTTAAGACATGCTCGCTGGCAAAGAACATACAAAAATAACATGAAAGTAGTCATCACTGTTCAACTGCCATAAAAAATTGTTATGAATCTTAAACTAAAGGTTATTAGCAACTGGGTCATTTTAGAGATGCAGGAATATTTTCAGTGCAGTTAGTTATACTGCATCCTACAAGGTTTACTATGCTTCTTTAAAAAGCAGTAGCTGTTCTGTCACACTGAGAAACAACTATGTATTTTTAATTAGGAGAAGATTCATGTTCCCCCTTAACTGACCAGAAGTACGAGCAGAATATAGCACTTAATTACTCAAATTTCCAAACTATGCCATAGACTAAGCCCTAATCTTCAAGACAGAGAAGGGCTGTGTAAGACTCCAGGGAAATTATAATAACCAATTCCATTATTAAAACCATTTTTAGAGGAGATAGATGTAGAAGGGTCTAGTACACAAACACCAGAAACAGGGATCTCTAGCTAGCTGCTTATCAATACTGTAAGCAGCAGTTAAGATACATAAATAGTTTAAGTGTTCTGTCCGGTACTGAGAGGAGAACAGAGTTAGTACTATTCCTGTGTAACCCAATACCAATCTGTGCTACGCAGGTACAGGTGCAGACAGAATCTGGAAGCTTAAAAGGAAGGCATAAAGAGGAAAAAAAATACCTAATGAAGTCATCTATATCCATTGAACGGGCTCGTTTTTCAGAGTAACCTGTATTTTTTAGGACTGTCTGTATTTTCTCTGCAATTTTGAAGTTTTCAGGTATTTCCTGTCAATGGAAAATAGGATACAAATTCATTTTCTAATCATAGCATAGAAAAAGGTTCATTTAAGTCATCTCCTCTTTCCTTGCTTTTAGAACAGTTCCTGTTTCAAGTGAAAGAAATAAGCTATACTTTTTCTTGTATGGATTACTGTATTCTTCTCTCAATTTTTATACAACAGCTCATTCACTAAAAGTGAATCACAACAGTATTGCTAAGAAGACACAAAAAGTTTTATTAGATTAGTGAAAGTCCTTGAGACCTGCAGCCAATGTATTAATAACATACTCAGCTTTCAGCTTTTTGACTGTAATTTAGTGACCCTTTTAGATTTTTCTCAAAGAAAAGAGGTAAGTTCCTCCCTCCCTCAAACTCTTGGAAAAACTTTTAATACATTAAGCTTTGCAGTATTAGTTTTTTACTCTTCTAGAAGTCAGTATGTAGGTCACAGTACAAAGAAAGAGAACATATATTAAAAAGGAACTTACTGTATTATGTAAGGAACAATGAATTCGGTAATTATGATCCAGCAACTGCTCTACAGCACTTGACCTGAAAGAAATGCAAGTTTAGAATGAAAACTGAGCTTTAACTAGTTTTTTGGACTCGATTGGTAGTTCATTTTTACTATAAAAAACAATAATGAGAGCTGTTCTTTTTAAATAGCTGCCTAGTTTTCTTCTAAAATAAAAATCTTGTAACCTCCACATAGATCTTCTGTCATGGTTTATCCCAGACTGTGCTGGCATGCATGTAACACTGTTATGCATTTGCACAAAATAAATAGTTAATTGGGTAGACGCTCAAACTTTGAAAAGGTTTCCTTTAATAGAAGTTACTTACTTAAATGCTGCGGAGAGGGTCTTGTTTTTCCTAACAAAGGCTATCCTTACCAGACCATCCCATTCCTGAAATAAAAAATTTAGAATTTACAGAAATGAACATACAGCTACTACAAACAAGAACACTCACTACTAACAATTTCACACAGAAAAATCTTTCAGGAAAACATCTTTCTAAACAATACAAAACCAGTCCTGCCTTGGACAAAGCAATACAAATGGAGGAGAAAATCCTTCACCAACAAAAACCTTTGAATTGTTCTTTTCTGTGCCTAGGCACTATTGACCAGATCTTATGCGCTGAGAAGGCAGACACTTGAAGAAAATACGGCTAACCTTGGGCAAGGCTGAAATGGTCTTGAAGATCAAAGCGTTTTAAAAATCAATTTTAAGAATACTATCCTGTCACGTCTGTCTTCCCAGATCATACACAGTCATCTGAAGATAAAGCTTCTCATAGGTAAGCCTTTGATCATAACCAACAAAGTCATCAGCCAGAAAAGTCTCCGGGAGATACAAACCATGATGAAAGTGACACTATTACTTGCAACCCTCCAACTGACATGGAGATGGTACCTCAGTCTTGTCAAAAATGCTGCTCCCAAATTGATGGTAGCATGTTCAGGTACCATCCTAACTCAAGTCTGATCAATAGAGGAGTAAGTATTTCAGAATTACGCAAATGCCAATGAATAGCTGTTACTTAGTAGTGAAAAAAGCACATGGAACTGAGTAATAAGTGAAAAGAAAAACGAGATTAAGATTTATCACTTGTATGTTACATTGTTATTAGGGTACACGATGTTCACCTGGAAGTTGATAGGTGGTGGTGGGTTCTTTGGCTCTATTCTGACAACACTGGATTCAACTTTGGGAGGAGGCCTGAAGTTGTTCTTTCCAACCTATTAGTGAGAAGTCAGGCACCTGTATGAATAAGCAGCAAATCCTCACATTCCTAGAAATGTTCTTCTATTTTTGATCGCTCCATTTGCTAACACAGAATGACATACCTTCATGAGATGGTCCACTCGAGCTAATAACTGCGTATTAATAGAGAGTCTGCAATATAGTTTAGTTCCTGGTTTTGCAACCAAACGAAGTGCAAATTCCCTTTGAAACATAAGAATTGCACACCTGAGAATAACAGAAATAAGAAAATGAATTCTATGTAATCAACTTTTATGTCAAAAGCCAACTATCGCATTTGGAAAACACAGGATTTGCCTCAGAGCATAGCAGAAATAAAACTTTGTCATAAACAAACTCTGCCTTAATTAGCTTAGAATGTTACAAAAAACCCAAAACCCAAAACTTCTTGGTGAAACCATCTAAATCTCCTTAAATTTACAATGAATTTGATTCTTTATACTGCTAAATGGATCAGGATCAAAGAGTCAGAGGCTACTCTCAGTTTTGTGCCCAACTGTAACAAATCATATTGAATAATTCTATGATGAGTCCTTCAAATCCAAACTCTCTAGCTCCAGAAATTGACCAGTAATGCCACTAACACTAGCACTTCAATTAGAGTCACCAAGAACTGCTGACATCTTGAACGACACACAGAAGTACCTGGGCAGTTATTTTGTTTTGGACCAGACAACAGCAAGTGTCTTGGCTTCGATCCCACCCTTTCCACCCTTCCTTTCTAAGGTAGGAAGGTATCTGAAATGCTACAATGCCCTACCTATCCCTGGAATAACAATTAGTTATAATACTAGTGCAAAGAGGTGCAACTCCTGTTTTCATCAGCTGGACACTTACCGATGCCAAGACTAAGTCTTCCCTCATGCTTAATACATTGACATAAACTAATTTCCAGGCGCTGGCAGTTTTCATCTTACAGAATAATTTTAGTGCGGCCCTAGGAATATTTTCAAAACTACTTTTTTGTCTGTTGAATAATACAGAGCTCTGTTCTTCCACATACCTGAAAAAAGGTCTATGAAGCAATAACTTGAAAACAAAAGGTGAAGAAATCTGAGGAAAAGAATAAAAGCACTAATATAATTTCTGTGCAATTACCATTTAAAAAGAAAAACATTTTACCACGTTGTTTAGCCCATACCTGGTAAGGCAAATTAGCGACACACGCATCAAAGAATGGTAAGTCTGTTTTCAAGATATCTCCAACCTTGATTTCAAGCTTGTTTGCCAGACATCTGGGGGAAAATACACTGTGGTTATCCTCAGAAAAAGCATGTTGCCAAAGTTTTTGCCACAGCAGCCCCACTGCTTTAAGTGCTTACTGTTTCCACAGTTGATACTTACGTGCCCTGCACTCTCTTCTGAAGCTCACCAACAAGTCTAGGGTCAATTTCACAAGCAATAACCTGAAAACAAAGTATATATTTGCAACTTTATACAACTCCTCCTAACTGGGACTAAAATTTCTAGTGTAAAAGAACACTGTATCTATCGCTACAGGCTTAAGTCATTCTTTAAAATTCCCTATTAGGCTATGTACCTTCCTCCACCCCCCAAAACATGCAAGACTTACCACATGTATCGGTAACAATATAGTTAGATCAAACCATACAAGACTCACATGAACAGCTAAAAACTCACTCAAATTATGCAAATGTTAAGAAAAATAGCCATAGAGTAATTCTAATTATTTGAATCAAACAGACGAAAATCCTTCTCTTTGCCACAGTCTAAGCCATAATGTGGTTTGAGACGGGGGGAAATTCACACTCACTTTTTTCACTTTCTCTAACATCTTCACTGTCAGGTTACCAGTTCCTGGTCCTACTTCCAAAATGACATCCGTGCGCCGTAGGGCAGCCTAAGAACAAGCAGCATTTCAGTCATTTTCCTAGAACCGATTTCAAGCAACTGTTTATTGTCAAAACAAAAGCTATGTGCAGCTCAGCAAGAAGCCATGATCAGCTAGCAGAGGAGCTGTGAATGTCGTTTAGAAAAGAACAAGAGGGAACAAGAATGTCTTGAAGCTGATTTGCAAGAGACCTTTGGTCGAGCTTATACAAAATAAAGCCAGCAGGGCCCCCCCCGCCCCCAAAAGCAGCATCAAGGCAGCAGCTGCAGTACAGTACCTTCTCGATGATGCTGTTGACGACGAGGGGGTTCTTCAGGATGTGCTGGCCGGCCCCGGTGTTGAAGAGGATGCCTGGGGCGGGCAGCGAGAGCGCGGCGTTAGCGCTGCGAGGCGCCCCGCGGAACCGCGACGGTTAACACTCCGGCCTTCCTCGGCCGCCAGCATTCGCGCGTCTCCCACCTCAGGCCGCGTTACCCGGCCGGGAGCTGCGCTCCCCCGCCCCCCGGGCCGGGCCGCTCCCAGCACCGAGGCGTCCCCCGAACACGGGGGAGCGCAGGCCGCGCCCGGCCCTGGTCCACCCTTCCCGGGGCCGCCGCCCACCCCGTTCCGCACTCACCGGTAGCGCGGCCCTCCCGACGCTCCTGCCGCGGCCGCTTCCCCGTCCGCACCTTGGGCATGGCGGCTGCCGGTTCGCCTGGCACCCTCTCCTCCCGCACGTGGCCGCGCGGGACTACAACTCCCGAACTGCACCGCGGCCGGGCCGGCGCGGTCGAGGCGCGGCGCCTCGGGGGACAGCGCCCCCTGGCGGGCCGACGGTGTGTCCGAGCCGTGCGCTGGGGCCTCGGTCTCCGCTGAGGCACGCCGAACAAACCAAGCGAAAATCGAATCACTCCGCATCAGACGCCTCCGCGTAAAATAGTACGCGAGTGCTGACGCCGCGCGTTTCTGCCGCAGCCCCTCGACGCTCTTCTCCCCGCCGCTGTGGCTGCTCCCTCGCCGGAAGCTCGCGGTTTCCCGCCGCCCGCACCCGCCGCGGCCCCGCAGTCACGCAGAGAGCCTCCCGCAACCGGGGCGCGGGAAGGAGGGGCGGCCACCGCCTTGCCCCTCCCCCACGGGCAGG
>WHYT01018003.1:499244-513834 GCA_009806455.1 Tetrax tetrax | reverse complement strand
TCCAACTGGTCCATGTCCTTCTTATGTTGGGGACTCCAGAACTGGACACAGTACTGCAGGTGGGGTCTCACCAGGGCAGAGTAGAGGGGGAGAATCACCTCCCTCGACCTGCTGGCCACGCTCCTCTTGATGCAGCCCAGGACGCGGTTGGCCTTCTGGGCCGCAAGGGCACATTGCAGGCTCATGTTGAGCCCCTCGTCCACCATCACTCCCAAGTCCTTCTCATCAGGGCTGCTGTCAATCCATTCTCCGCCCAGTCTGTATTTGTGCCTGGGATTGCCACGACAAGTCGAGTCTGTTTTGCCTGTAATGGTAACTTTAAGGATTTCTCCCTGTCCTTATCTCAAACCTTGAGCTGTTTTCCTTATATCATCTCCCCCTGTCCTCTTGGAGGGTGTGGGGAGTGGGAGAGAGACTGCGTAGTCTGGTCCCAGTCAGGGCTGAACTACGACAATCGTAAAGACAGTCTGAGATTAGCAAGTAAAGATGGGAAACGCTATCCTTACCTAGTGATTAAACTTGGAAATTCATGCTGTTTTGACTCAAAGCATAGACTCTGCCTTCCTTCTAAGAAAATGTTGCTTATAAGGTTGACAGACTCTGCCAGCATTTCTATTCATGCCTCATGACTGTGAAGGTACACAAAAGATGGCAGCTATTTAATACTCCCCTGCTCTGTTTCGTCTCTAGCACAGTCTTGTAGAACTCGTTCAACAATGAGTTAAGCTCTAGAAGTACCCAACAGACTGTGGAGGAAATCCTTGTCCCTGTGGTGTAACCCATGTCCCTCTGCCTGTGCTGCTCAACAGCAAAACTTGATTTGTAAGAGGTGAAAATTGTCTCTGTCCCACAATATCAGAGCCAATATTAATGAGCCTTTGCTGTGGGATCTAAGAGCATCTGTATGTCCTCTGTGTAAATGATGTTCTGAAGAGGCCTGACATGTCAGTTAAAAAAAGAAAAAAAGGAGGGTAGTAGAATGGGTCACAGCAGCTTAAGATTGGAGAGATCTGGGTTTAAAGCTCTAAAGGACAGGTGTGTTCTATCTGCAGGAATTGATTTCACAAAGGCATCTGTACATGACAGTAATTAAAACTGTGTTTTGGGAGGATCCTATTAACATGAGGTATGAGCTGATGTCCTCATTGAGTCAATCATCTTTACAGAGTGCACGCAGAGGATAAGTACCAAATAGAAATCCTGTTGGTGAGAAAAGAGAGAGACTTTGTTAGTGAAATGGCCTCTTAGGACCTGAGCCTGCATCGGCTTGACACTGTTGGATGTCCCTTATTCCTCCTTCCTTCCCTAGCTGGTGCTGGTTTCTGTGGAACAGTGTGCTCACGTGGCTGGACTTTTTGGCTTATTTTTTTGTTTCCCTTCCCCCCATTTTGGGGGCAATTATTAGGTTGTCTCTGTCATAATATGTAAGCCTGCCCTAAGTTCACATTTTGATAAGACAGAGAAACAAAATAAGATTGATTTACAGGATTAGATCCCAGGAACTTATAGTTTTGCTTTTAGGAATTAGTTTTAATTCAATGTTCTCTAGCTAGCAGGTGTGCTATTGTTTTGTTATTTGCCTATTGTTAGGCATTAAGGAAGAAATTTTTTACAATGAGGGTGGTGAAACGCTGGAACAGGTTGCCCAGAGAGGGGTGTTCCCATCCCTGGAAACGTTCAAGGCCAAGCTGGATGAGGCTCTGAGCAACCTGATCTGGTTGGAGATGTCCCTGCTCCTTGCAAGGGGGTTGGACTAGATGACCTTTGAAGGTCCCTTCCAACTCCAACCATTCTATGATTCTATGATTAATAAGTAGAGTAATAAGAATATTGCTCTTTGGGGCTTGTTTTTGTTTTCTTTAGATCTGCCAGCTAATTATTTTGGAATAAGAAAATGCAAAAAAGCTTCATAGTTTCTGTGTTTGTACTGTATGAATGTCAGTAATAAAGTCTTGTGATGAGAGCTGTTCTAGGCGAAGTACTTAAATTTTTAGTAGAAGTGTGGGAAACTCATTTTTTGCATTAGATTTAAATGTACCTGAGGAGTAATTTACTTTAGCTGACATGATCTTAATTTTGTAGTGCAAATCAATTGTTATGTGAATGCTCCGTAGTCCATTTTTTTCCCTCTCAAACAAACATGATCTTGGGTATGTGCTGCAGATTAACTTCTGCTACACATGCAGTTTTCCTATGTGTCATGGTTTAGCCCTACTCAGCAGTTAAAATGACACACAGTCGCTCTCTCACAGGGTATGTTTCCAGCCATCTGGTAGTTGCTTCTACCACTGTAAGCACATGGCGCTTGCCTTAGCGAGTTTCTGGGAGTGTGATGCCATCGACTTGCCAGGCCTCCCCATATTTATATTTCAGCCATTGTCCTACATACCGCAGAAGCTTTGACTGCTTGGCTTGCCTGATTGCAGCACGTTTTACATTCGTGGATAACCTGTGCGATAGTGTCCATCGTCAAATGCACCCGTTGATCAGCAGGCCATCTGTGTTTCACCTCTTCCCTGATGCTGTGTCGTAAGCCCCCCAAGCTAAAAATAATTCAGCCTTATGCTGCCAGTCCGGATCCACCTGAGCCACTTCAAGTTTAGCAGCTTCATCCACCTGTTGGTTGTTTTGATGTTCTTCCGTGGCTCAACTCTTGGGCACATGAGCATCTACATGGTGTACTTTTCAACCAGATTCTCTAGCCGGGTGGCAATATCTTGCCACACTGCAGCAGCCCAGATGGGTTTTCCTCTATGATGCCAGTTGCTCTGCTTCCATTGCTTTAACCGCCCCTGTAGGGCATTTGTCACCATCTATGAATCAGTTATGAGATAAAGCACAGGCTGTTTTTCCCATTCAGCAACGTTTAAAGCCAGCTGGATGACATTCACCTCTGCAAAATGACTCAATTCACCTTGTCTGTCAACAGCTTCTGCAACTTGTTTAGGATTCCACACAGCAGCTTTCTACCTTCGATGTTTTCCTGCAATATGACAGGACCCGTCAGTGAACAGGGCATATTGCTTCTCATTTTCTGGTAGATTAGTTTATTGTTGCACCTCTTCAGCATGTGTAACTTTCTCTTGTGGCATTCCAAACTCTTTGCCTTCTGGCCAGTCCAGATCACTCTCAGGATCCCTGGAAGACTGGGGTTTCCTGTTCGAGCCCGTTGGATGATCAGTGCAACCCACTTACTCTAAGTAGCATTGGTTGCATGATGTGTAGAGGGCACCCTTCCTTTGAACATCCAGCCCAACACTGGCACTCGGGGTGCCAGGAGGAGCTGTGCTTCAGTACCAATCACTTCTGGAGGAGCTCAAACTCCTTCATGTGCTGCCAGTATCTCTTTTTCAGTTGGAGTATAGCAGGCCTCAGATTTTCTGTATCTCTTGCTCCAAAACCCCAAGGGTTGACCTTGAGACTCCCCTGGTGCTTTCTGCCAGAGATTCCAGATAGGGCCCTTCTCCCCAGCTGCGGTGTAGAGTGCTTTTTTAATATTTTGTCTTGACCGAACTGGCCCCAGGGCTACTGCATGAACAATCTCCTGTTTAATTTGTTCAAAGGCTTGTCATTGCTCAGGGCCCCATTTAAAATCATTTCTTTCAGGTCACTTCTTAGACAGGGCTTACAATCATCCTGCAATTTGGAAAGTACATTCTCCAGAAACCCACAACGCCTAAGAACGCTTGCGCTTTCTTATTGTTAGTTGGTGGAGACACAGCTGTTATTAATGACATCCATTGGAATCTGATGATATCCATCTTGCCATTTTATTCCTAAAAACTGGATTTCTTGTGCAGGTCCTTTGACCTTGCTTTGTTTTATGGCAAGCATAGCTTTCAGTAGAATTTTAATTATTTTCTGCCTTTTTTCAAAAACCTTCTGCTGCAGTTGCCTGGTATGTTGGTGTCATCAATGTATTGCAGGTGTTCTGGAGCTCCACCCTTTTCCAGTGCAGTCTGGATCAGCCCATGGCAAATAGTGGGGCTGTGTTTCCACCTCTGGGGCAGTTGATTCCAGGTGTACTGGATACCCCTCCAAGTGAAAGCAAACTGTGGCCTGCATTCTGCTGCCAGAGGGATTGAGGAGAATGCATTAGGCAGGGCCCTTCTAATCCTGGCCACAGTATTCATTGTTTGTTTCTTGTAAATATGCATCAGAAGTCCCTTCAAGAGGGTCAGAAGCAAGGCCATTCCTTCTCCTCTGCCTATGGAAGACTAGTGCAACAAACTTCTGGGGAGAACTGCTGTTTGGAATTGTTTTTCCCCGCAATTCACATACCTGTGTCTAAGGCTGAGGTAGGTTTCCTATCCTACTTCCTCATGTCCTCTCCTTGGTCACGTAAGGTAAACCACAGGGTGCCTTGCTGCGTGTACCGTCTCTCTTGAGTGGGGAAATGTTTACTCCTAATAGCTGAAATACTGGCCTGTACTGATGGGTAGCTGGACGTATGCTCTTTGAATTACTGTAACTCCCAGGACAGTTTCTCCACAGCTGAGATGCAGGCCCATAGGGAGGAAGAGAGACTTTCTTCATATTGCTGGCATTAGCCAGCCAGTTCATCCACCATCCTCTCCAGGTTGGTTGGTTCCTCTCCATCTTTCCAGGTCATAACTGCCAATGAGTTAGATATGATGCTGGTGTGCTTTGAACAAACTTCTACTACATTGGTCACGTGCACTTGACTTCATCTGGATCTTTAGATAATTGCTCATTGTCCAGGTCATCATAAATGACCTCCAGCACAGCTAATTCCCTCAGGGTACTGGATACCCCTCTCCATGGTCACCCACTTGCCTTGGTGACATCCACCTGGCAAGGATACCTTTCCTTCACACCTGGCAGTAGTTGCCTCCAAAAGCTGAGGTTTCATGCCCGTTTTCCAATTGCTTTGTCAATGCCCCCTTCTTTAGAAATGGATCCCAGCTGCCTAGCTTTTGTACCTTCTAGTTCTAGGCTACTGGCCTCATTATCCCAGAACAAGAACAGCCATCTGACAGTGTGGAGGATGGCTGAAATCTTTTTGCATGTCTCAGCTCATTCAAGGATAGAGATCGAGTGGTCACAGTCTCATTTATGAGCTCTTCCTCTAAGGAAGAGGAGCCCTCCTGCTGAGTTCTTCCTTGGCACGAAGCAGATGGTTCTTTTTCCTCCTCCTGTTTTGATGATGGCCCTGCTTCAGAGCAGCCTTCCTCCTCACTGACAGGGTGGTATGCTTCTTCCTGCTCCTCCATCTTAGGAGGAGCTGGCTTGAATATCCCTTGGATTTTCAAAGTTCTCAAAGTGTTGTAACTACCCTGGAGGTGAAAAAGTTGGGGAAGTAATCTGCATACAGATACCAGCTTATCTTTAAGGCCATTGATGTTACCATATCATAAGTTGATATTGCATAGTACAACAAAATGATAATTCTCATAATTTTCCCCAGGTGGTAAACAGCAGTATGAACAAATAATACATATAAGAGTGTAGGTGACATAACACCATGACCAACCACTGCAACATCATGACCAGCAACTGATAACCCATACAATGAGTGTATAACAACTTTTGTTTCAAGCCACTCTGGTCAGATCTGTAGTTATCTCAAGCCTTCATTGCCCATGTTAGATGCCAAAAGAACTGTCATGGTTTAGCCCCACACAGCAGCCAAAATACTACACAGTTGCTCACTTCCCTCTCACCGCCCCCCTGAAGTGGGAAGGGGAGAATTGGTAAAGAAAAGAAGTCAAACCTCATGGTTTGAGATAAAAAAAAAACAGTTTAAGAGAACAACAGAGGAAAAGAAAAATAGATGGAAAACAAAAAAAACACCCAAATAACAGAAAACACTTAAGCATGTAATTCAGAGTGCAGTAGGTCACACTGGATCCCCTCAGCACTGTCCCCACTTTGTATACTGAGCATGGTCTCACAAGGTGTGGAATAGCCCTTTGGGTAATTTGGGTAAACTATCCCAGCTGTGTCCTCCAGCCACTGGTGACCAGCTCCAGCTCCTCTCTCAGCTCAGGTGAAAATTAACTCTATCCTAGCCAGCACCAGGACACTATGGCAACTCATTATTTGGAGAACACTGTTCAGCAAAAGATCTAAAATAGGTTTCTCTGAAGTTGAAGTTATTTACCATTTTGTTTACATGCATATGCTCTGCCAGCTTACTAACTTTCAGAAGTTCTCTCTTTTTGGTTTTTGTGTGATAGGCAAACTGATGATCTGCTATTTATTTAGTTGAGTAGGTGCTTCAGAATTATACTTTATCAGGTCTTGCTTAATAGTGCAAGATAGGATTATCTTTCTTTTGAAAGTAAGAAATTTGACTTTTGAATGGAACTACATGAAATCATTTTGTAACATGAAGTATAGTTTTGACCTTGCAGGAATTGAGCTATGATTTTCTCCTTAGTGCAAACTTTACACCTACTTCTGTTATGTTTTTTCTTATATTCTTCTTTTCCTCTCTCCCTTTCCTTCACTACCATTTTTAGGTGCTCTGAAATTCTGTTAGCTATAGTAAGTACGTCAGTACTACAGTGTTTATACCAGAAAAATCTGAATATATCTTTTATTGCCACTTTTCTTGTGTGTGCTTATTTTACTCAAGTTCTTTGTGCTGTGAATACAGAGTTCCTGTTAACCTCGTGTTTTCCAATGTTGTCGTTACATTGCTGCTTCCTGGCCAGTTAGGCTGTGCAGTGATGAAGGCAGCCTAAGGTACTGAAGGTCAAAATATGTGCAAAAAAAAGAAAGTTAAAGATAGAGCACCTTAAAACCTCTTTTTACTGCCTGTCTTGTCAATAACATTAAGTATAAATTTATTATTTCATTATTATTTTTAATAGAAAAGTTAAGCTAGAAGAACTTCCAGTGTAACATCAAAGTCTTGCCCTGATATCGATTCTTTGTGCTGGGCACTGTTCCACATAGGATAGACCAGTACCCATTGGATTTTATAGTCTAAATCGGGGTCCTGGCTCCGTGGGAATCAATGGTCTTCTGAGAAGTAATCTGAGAATTTGAATATTTAAGTTTGTTATGCGAAGGCCTCATAATTGCAGGAAGATTTTAGAGAATCTCCAAATTGATAAGGTTGAAATGATTGATGCAAGTAGATACAAAGAAATAGAAGACAAATTTGTTTTGCAGGGTGAGGTGGGTTGGCCTTGGCTGCCAGGTGCCCATCGAGGTACTCTATTGCTCCTAGCTTCTCTACCTGCTCTGGAGATGCACAGGCGGACGGAGAATGGGGGTTGCAGTCAGTCCATCATGTGTTATCTCTGCCCATCCATTCTCTTCACACTCTTCCCCTGTCTCCTTTGGGTGTCCCTCCCACAGGAGACAGTCCTCCATAAACTTCTTCAGTGTGGGTCATTCCCACGGTCTGCAGTTTTTTGTGAACTTCTCCAGTGTAGATCCCTTCTATGGTGTGCCATCCCTCAGGAACAGACTGCTCCAGCATGGGCTCCTCTCCAGAGGGTCATAGGTCCTGCCAGGAGCCTGCTCCAGCATGGGCTTCCCACGAGGTCACAGCCTCCTTCATGCATCCTCCTGCCCCAGCGTGGGGTCCTCCCCGGGCTGCTGGTGGATCTCTGCTCCTCCGTGGGCCTCCATGGGCTGCAGGGGGATCTCTGCTCCTCCGTGGGCCTCCATGGGCTGCAGGGGCACAGCCGGCCTCACCATGGGCTGCACCACGGGCTGCAGGGGAATCTCTGCCTGAGGCACCTCCTGCCCCTCTTTCTTCACTGAGCAGGGTGTCTGCAGGGCTGTTCCTCTCACATATTGTCACTCCTCTCTTCTGACTGCTGCTCCACAGCAGGTTTTTTTCCCACTTAAATCTGTTATCCCAGAGGCACTACCACTGTCACTGATGGGCTTGGCATTGATCAGCAGTGGGTTCATCTTGGATCCTGCTGGCATTGTCTCTATCAAACATGGGGGAAGCTTCTGGCAGCTTCTCACAGAAGCCACCTCTGTAGCCCCCACCGCCGCCTACCGACACTTTGCCATGCAAATGCCATAAACAGAGCATTTAAAGCAGAGAGCTGGAAAGATGCATCACATGGGAAATATAAAGCAGAGTTTTGTAAAAGTTTTTTAACTTTTAACAAGAGTTGTTCTGTTCAGTTATTGCTGTAAAGAGAGATCTGGTTTTGTGGTTCATAGTTTTGAAAGTGCACTTTTTTTAACCTTAGGACCTTCAATTTTTAGTCTATTTTTTGTTGAGCATGATTGGAGACATAGGTTGAGAGTTGTTAGGTTTGGTTTTTGGTTTTTTTTTTTGCGGGGGGGTGGTTTTTTTTTGGTTGTATGGGGCTACTACTCGTGTAGAAGATCTTTAATCTTGTTGCCAGTTTTGTTAGGGTGGTAGTTTTCTGAAAAAAAAAACCCCAAATTTTAAACATATGTTAGAATAGGATTTCATTTCTCAAGCTTTCTTACCATTCCCATAACAATTTTACACCTTGTTTTTTTTTTTTTTTCCAGAAGGTTTCAAAAATAAACTTTTTTAGTGTTAAGGAAACCCTCAAGCCTGTTTGTTAAACTGTACTAGGTTGTTCATTTAGAAAACTTAAGTATATAAATAATTAACATGTATTACAAAAAGTTTACACAGGTTATAAACAGAAGTTTTTGTAGACAGAAAACCAATTTTAGTTGTCAGACTTCCTAGTTGCTTTTATATATGTTTCTCTTTAATTTGTTATAATGCTGTTTCTGTGGTCATTATGTATGTGATCTCTGTGTCATCTGGAGAGCAATGTTTTGTTTTGTCTTTATAGAATACAATAATGTATTTATATTGGAATTTGGGCCATTGGCATTTTTAGTTCAGCTGTTTAGCATTTTGGGTGCTAAACAGATAACCAAGTAATACAAATATATTGAGGATAATTGAGTTTCATGTAGAACTCTTAATTATGAAACTATAGTTCATCCCGTTTTAATCAATCTAAAATGTCTAAATCACTTTGAATTGTAGAATTTAACTATCTGAAATGGGTCATTTTCTCTTTTTGGGAAAAACCTGTCAGAAAACACAGAAATGTTAATGCTCTGCATCTTTGCATCTTTCAGACAACCCCATGATTCACTCAGCCCACAGCTGAAGTCATCGCTATCTGTGGTTTGCCCTTACTTTGCTGTGCTTCACAGGAGAGGTAACTGGTTTAAAATCAAAATATTTCCTGTAGTTCCTCAGTATATGTGCTTGTAATGATAGGCTTAATGCTTGCTTTTTCTTGCTGAGAGGGTGCTGAAAGCAAAATAGCTTAAATGGCTGTGTTTTGACACTGCCTATGAGTGGGTGTAATGCTATCTTACACAGTGTAGTCTAACAAAAAATTAGCATGGGGTGTTTAGGTAATATGAATGGAAAATACCTGTCTGTATTTGCTGTCTTTTTATTCTTAAGTGTTTTTCCTCCTTTTAAAATATTCTCAGATTTTCATGGATCTCAATAGTGCTAGCACTATTGTTTTGCAAGTCTTGACCCAAGCTACTAGTCAAGATACTGCAGTGCTGAAACCAGCTGAGGAACAACTGAAGCAGTGGGAGACACAGCCAGGTTTTTATTCAGTCTTGTTGGTAAGATACAGTGGAAAAGTGCTATTAAGTAAACTTTGAGTAATTCTGAATGTGGCTGTTGAACTATAACCTCTGGCTGAGATGAGCCTTGAATCATCATGGTCTGGCTACTAATATCCTTATGCTGTGCTGTGGTAGGCATTGTCATAACTGTGTCTCAAAGCAGGAGCTTTTCCCAGGCATTCCGAAGAAGAAGGAAATCCAACTTGTAGCAGAATGAGGGGGTGGGCTGTAGTGCTAAACCTATTGTGAACTGTAGACAGTAGAAGGCCCAAAGCATCCTTGTCAAAAGGTACTTTTACTACCCCACTAGGCAGGGACACTTGTATTATCAAGGCAGTCACCACCTTTTCTTTATTGTGATGCATTTTTACTGTTTTCATGGAACTTCCCCTGTGCTTGTTGTTGCACTAAGTTTGATACCCAGCTGGGAATGTTTGCTTTCTTGTCAGTGGAGAGAGACTCCCAGGGAGATTAGCTGACAGGGCCGGTGGTAAGGTTCCTGAAGGTTCCCTGCATTTTTCATGTCCCTTCTTGGTGAGCTTCTAAAAGCAATTGATACAAGTGGTGCACTCTTTCTATGGTGTACTGTATAATAAGCTCACGCTTATTTGCCTCCTAAAGGAGGGAGTAATATCTCACCTTTTTGAGAAGGATCAATCTGATGCAATGGAAAGCAAGAAGAGGGCTGCTCTTCAGAGTAGTACCTGTATTAAAATTCAGTAGGCTACCTTTATTTTATCTTTTCCTGGTTGGTTAATTTTGCAATGTTACTATATAAAATAATCCTTCTGTGTTTGTCAGTGTGTACGTAGTGGTACATAAAAGTGTATCTAGGTAGATACAGATATATGTATGTGTATACACATACAGCTTTTTAGTAGTAGGAACTAACTTCTCAGAATAAGTATAGGCAACTTTGAGAGTTGCTGTGCTATGAGGTCACTGTTTTGCAATCAACAGTGGTGGTCAGAACGGTTGTCAGCACATGTCAAGATAATGAAGGGATCTCCTGAAAGCTGACATTTGACTAGAATAAGAAATTGTGTTGTGCAGTGATGCAGACTTTTGAGAGCTGTGTCATTTAAGAATGAAATAACTGGCTGGTGCTAGTAACTGTTAGCCTTTTAATCCCTGCTCAGCCAGACGAGAATAGAAATATATTTGCCCTATATGTGGGATTTTTTTAATAAATCGAGTGTTAGGGCTAGTGCTAAAGATATTTTAACCTTTAAAAATTAATATTTAACACATTACTTCACTTGTCTGTCAAATGCTAATGCATTTTGTTTATATACACTTGTGCATACGGAGCTGTGTGTATTTACACATATGCCAGTGCATGTGTTGATGTGATTTCTGTCCTATCTGTGGTGTTGAGCAGTTTTTAACTTAATTTTTTTTTTTTTTAATTAAACAGAATATCTTTACAAATCATACCCTGGATGTGAATGTAAGATGGTTAGCTGTGCTGTACTTTAAAAATGGAATTGATCGCTACTGGAGACGGGTTGCACCACAGTAGGTTCTAATTTTCTTCCACTTTGTTATACTTCCCAAACTAGAAAACAGCAAATTCCTTGATTCATAGACATTCGTTTAGAATTCATGGTGAAACTGATAAAATGTTTCCACATCAGCACTTGATGATGAACCGTTCTGTTTTCGTATTACTTTTTACACCTCTGTTCATGCTTTACTTTTGGAAACTGAGGTAAAAGGCTATTTCATAGATACCAGATTTTGAAGTGACGTTGTAAGTACCATAACGTGAAGACCTGGACATTCTTATAGTGGCAGATGTGGAAATTAGGAAGTCTCTTGGAGATATTATTGGAAACACATTTAATTTAAGCTGATTCCTAATTCGTATTGAATGTGTACATGAGAAAGAGGCAGTAGCTATCATGATAGCAGGTTTTGGTCTTTATTTTTTGTTATTCTGGTACGTGGGTTCTGATAATGCATGACAAAAAGTTCTCCAAAGAAGCTAAAAATCTAACCAGTATTCTTGAGCACCACATCACTTATTTAAAAGTTACAAACAGTGCCATTGTATTTGTAATACCTACAGAATTATATGCTTTTCCATGTTCTCTGTGAAGTTTTTTTTTGCTTTAAAAAGTAGGTGTAATTCCCAAAAGATTTTCAATTTTCCTTCACTGTTTTCAGGTACTAAGAAAGACCTTGAAGTGTTCAGTCTGTCTCTTAAATGCCAGTAATATAAATAGGTGGGATATTACAGTCAGATCATACAGGACATAAATTGGAATTCCAGGTCCACTTTTTATTGGTCATGAACCTAAGCCGGTTCACAAAGTATGGTATGATTTTCACTGCATCCTTTATTTGAGGTTGTTTAATGTATTTTGACTTAGATTGTAATCTTTTCCAAAGACCTACCAATAGAAGGAAAGTGATGAAATTCTGCATATGCGGGACATTTTGAATAGTGTAGCACTTCTTCATTACTATGTAAAGAGTTTTTGTGTATGTGGGTTGGTATAAAATTTCGAAACATCTGCAGATGTTCAGATTCTCTTTTAGGTGAGAGGAAAACACCATCTTTTGCTTGGAAGATGCATATATCTTTGACACTTTTGATTAAAATGGTGAGATAATGCTGCTTATATTCCTGTTACTTAGCAAGCATTATTCAAAGCAATTAAAATATATTGTTCCAATTAGTTAGTGTTTTTAGATAGACATTAGTAGCACTTCTCATTAAAAAAATACCGTTTATTTCCTGCAGAAGTAATAACTACAATTTTACTGTTTGAACCAAGATAAAAATTGAGTAACAGTCTTTGAATGTACTTTTCCTGTTGCAAATTTAATGTGATTAAGAAAATGTAATTGTCTATTGTTAAAGATTACATGGGGTAAATCTATATTAAATTTCCAGTACAACTCCAGTTTTTCCCCATACCTGATTTCTCTATTGCAAACAGATTTTTATACCTGTGTATTTCCCAGTGGGATCCTAATTCAGATCTATCTACTCTACTTAGATGTTGATTTTCAAAAAAAAATCGAAGGAAAAAAATAGTACCTTTGACGTTTTTCCCGTTTGCTAAATGTAGTTGAAATTTGGCAGGTTATTTGAAGAATTATGAAAATACAGGAGGGTTCTTGCAGACAGCTATGTTCATATAACATTAATTCCTTAGTAAACCATAGCTAAATATAACTTCTTTTAGAAGTATTTTGAATATTTATGTACTTGTGGAGAACTTTAAATCTCTAAGAACTTTCCCATTAAGTTAAATGCCTCTGTTGTATAAAAGTGTGGTGAAGTTATTTTCAGTTGAATCAAGCAGAACTAGCTTTAGTCATAGAATCATAGATTAGTTTGGGTTGGAAGGGACCTTCAAAGGCCACCTGGTCCAACCCCCCTGCAAGGAGCAAGAACATTTCCAACCAGATCAGGTTGCTCAGAGCCCCATCCAACCTGGCCTTGAATGTCTCCAGGGATGGGGCATCTACCACCTCTCTGGGCAACCTGTTCCAGTGCTTCACCGCTCTTCGTAAAAAATTTTTTCCTTATATCTAATCTGAATCTGCTTCCTTCTATTTTAAAACCATTACCCCTCATTGTATCACTACAGGCCCTGCTAAAGAGTTTGTCTCCATCTTTCTTATAAGCCCCCTTTTAAGTCCATGTCCCTATATTGGGGGCTCCAGAACTGGACACAGTACTCCAGGTGGGGTCTCACCAGAGCAGAGTAGAGAGGCGGAATCACCTCCCTCGACCTGTTGGCCACACTTCTTTTGATGCAGCCCAGGATGCGGTTGTCTTTCTGGGCTGCAAGTGTGCATTGCCAGCTCATGTCCAGCTCTTCATTCACTGGTACCCCCAAGTCCTTCTCCTCAGGGCTGCTCACAATCTGTTCTCTGCCCAGCCTGTATTTGTGCTTGGGATTTCCCTGACCCTTGTGCAGGGCCTTGCACTTGGCCTTGTTTGAGGCCGTGAGGTTGGCACGGGTCCCACCTCTCCAGCCTATCAAGGTCCCTCTGGATGGCATCCGTTCCCTCCCAAGTGCTGACTGCACCACACAGCTTGGTGTCATCGGCAAACTTGCTGAGGGTGCACTCTATTCCACTGACCATGTCGCCGACAAAGATGTTAAACAGGGCCAGTCCCAATACTAATCCCTGAGGAATGCCACTTGTCATCAATTTCCACTTGGACAACGAGCTGTTGACTGTAGCTCTTTGATTGCAGCCATCCAGCCAGTTCCTTATCCACTGGGTGGTCTATTGGTCAAATCCATGTCTCTCCAGTTTAGAGACAAGAATGTTGTGCGGGACAGCATCAGATGCTTTGCATAAGTCCAGGTAGATGGCATTAGTTTGGCATCCCTTATCTGCTAATGCTGTAACCATCATAGAAGGCCACAAAATTAGTCAGGCACAATTTGCCCCTAGTGAAGCTGTGCTGGCTGTCACCAATCACCTCCTTGCATTCCGTGTGTCCTAAGGTAGACAGAAGGATCCAGGAGGATCTGCTCCATGACCTTACTAGGCACAGAGGCAAGACTGACCAGCCTGTAGTTCCCAGAGTCTTCCTTGTTCCCCTTTTTAAACATGGGGGTTATGTTACCCCTTTTCCATTCATCAGGAACCTCACCAGACTGCCACTTCTCAGATATTGTGGACAGCGGCTTGATGACTTCATCCGCCAGTTCCCTCAGGACCCACAGATGCATCTCGTCAGGTCCCATGGACTTGTGGACCTTCAGGTTTCTTAGATGGTCCCAAACCTGCTCCTGTGCTAGAGTGGGTGGTTCTTCATTCTCCCAGTCCCTGCACTTGCCTTTTGTGCCTTGGGCGATGTGGCTAGAGCCCTTGCTGGTGAAGACTGAGGCAAAAAAGTCATGTTGTACCTCAGCCTCCTCCATGTCCTGGGTGAGCAGATCTCCTGTTTCCTTCTGGAGAAGGCCCACATTCTCCCTGGTCTTCCTTTGATGTGTGACGTATCTAAAGAAGCTTTTCTTGTTGTCCTTGA